>CAKAKR010059949.1:0-19619 GCA_916700685.1 Adelosebastes latens
TCTCCTTTTTCAAGGAGAGAGAACTTTCTATAAAGGGTTCCTCACTTCGAGGAAAGTAAATAAGTGCAGCTCTTATTGCCTGATTATGCTGGTTGTCAGTTGTGTTAATGATCAGAATAGAGTTAATAATCTTTGTTTTTATTGACCAGCTGGTCGTCCCTCAGTATTGCCATATGTAGTCCAAATTTCTGAGCCAGGCTCCATTTAAAATACCTTTATGAAATCTTTACAAATAGTGGCGGAGCAGCAGCGGTATGAATATTGAATGCATTCCCCATCACTGCTTACGAAATCAACAGGTGTTGAGCAAACCAGCAGGCCTGGATCTATTAAAACATGTCATTATTTGTCCACCATGTACATCGTATGATTGACTAACAACAGAATGTGGTTGTACTATTAAGTCAAGCAAAAGTCTGTGTAAATTGGTGTTAAACTGAGTGCTATTGTCACACTATTTATGATAAAAACAATGACATATTTGGTGTTTTGGTACCAGGCAGGACGAATTACCTGATAGATATAGTCACATTTGTAATATCTTATCATTTACAGCCTTAAAACTGCTGGTAACCACTTTCCCAACGCAGATTTAATAATGTGATTCATCAGGCTAAAGTATTGTCACAGTGCTCATCTGTTCCTCTTTCAATGTTTCTGTAGTAATTCCTATGTGAAAAGAGATCCACATTATGTGTAGTCTAGTTAGTGTTTTTCCAGCTCTGTGCTGAATGCTGTAGTATGTGAAGACATACTGGGATTGCAGTATATGATGTGACCAGCAGGCTGTGCTAGTGGACTGGTTGAATGTGACTTAAACAAATTGTTTCCATTTGGGATTCCTGTCATTGGACTTATTTTGTGATGATACTGTAAATACGTAATATGAAAGTAATGGATCCATGGTTTATATGTATTCAGGGTCAGACATATTTAGGCTACTTTTCTGTATAACATTACTGGGAAGGCAGAGCAGCGTTTTCTTGTTGTTGTTTTTTTCCCTCAGGAACTGCCTGATATGTAGTTCCCACTTTAAGGGAAGTTCATCTGTCTTTTTTTTCTGCATTTTTCAGAATACACAATGAGAAATAAATGTTAAATGTTGATATTTGACCAACTGTGTGTCCCATGTTTTCACTTCAGGCCAAAACGCCCACATATGGGGTGATAAAGGGGATGGTTGAGCTCATTCTGGAGGACGGCACAAATGTTTAATACCAAAAATACAAAAAGTATTCCTGTCAGTAATCAGTGGTGGAAGTGCACGGATCCTTTACTTATCTAAAAGTACCAATACAACAATGTGTAAATACTCCACTACAGGTTAAAGTCCTGCATTCAAAATCATACTTTGGTAAACATTTTATTTATCAAAAGTAAAAGAAAAATGGCACCTCTGACTGATTTCTTTTTTCTTATGATATTATTTGTTTTTTAATACAGTTGTGTCAATGTGTTAGCAGCTTTTTACTGTTGTAGCGGGTCGAGGGCGAGCTAGTTTTAACTACTGTAAGTAGTGGTTCATAACATAGGGGTCTGGTCCCCTCCAAAGGGTCGCAAGATACATTTTTAAGGGGTCGTGAGATGATTGATTGGAGAGGAAAAAAGATAAAACAAAGTTTTGCAACACAAATCTGTTTTAATTTTTTTGATTTTTCTCTAACCTTTGCTTGTTTTTGTGAAATAATGGAACATTTCACCTCTATGGGCCTTTGACAGTTATTTAACTGAAACCTGAGAAGTTTAGAGGGGCCATGTCTCTTTGGTGCAGCTGCTAACAACACAGACATCTGAAACGTGACAAAGGGCCCCAACCAGAAAGTTTTTTGTAGAGGGTCACAAGCAAAACGGGTAGGAACCACTGCTGCTTTCATCTTGACAGTGTGTTAGCTATATAATTTATTATAAACTTGTCATGTTTTTTATGTTAACAAAATGTAACTATATCTGTCAAATAAATGTAGTGGAGTAAAAAGTACAATATATCCCTCTGAAATATAGTGGAGTAGAAGTAGAAGTAGAAAAACAACAAGAAATGGAAATACTCAAATAAAGTACAAGAACATCAAATCAAAAGCTGCAGTGGGTAGAAATGGAGAAAATATGATTAAAAGAAGTTATTTTTATAAAACTGTCACTATATCCTGCATGAGACAGGTAATCTGAAAAAAATCATGTGCCTCTGGTGTCCTCCGCTGCTCCTAATGGCAACTGCAAGATTTCATAGACCGGAGGAAAACAACCAATCAGAGCCGACCTGGAGCCTGCCGTCTCTGAGCAGCTGTCAATCACTCACAAACTCCGATCAAACGTTCAAACTAGGCAGCGCTGATCAAATATGAATCAATATTCTGTTACTATAATGTCTATTTCTCGCATAAAATGTTTTCAGAAACATCTTGTAGTGTACTGTTTAGCTGTAAAATGAGAAAGTTTGTGACCCGGCAGCCATGTTGGGATCAGTTGAGGAAATACCAAACACCACCCAGCAAACTCTCATTTTACAGCTAAACAGTACACTACAAGATGTTTCTGAAAACATTTGAGACGAGAAATAGGCATTACAGTAACAGAATATTGATTCATATTTGATCGCAAGTGATTGGCAGCTGCCTCCTTTGAATGAACAGCCAATAGGAACGCTCTCTCTCTGAAATGACCTGTGATTGGCCAAAGTCTCCCATCACGTGCTAGATGTTTTAAAGCCTGAAAACAGCCATGAGGAGGTTCAGAAGTCTAGTTTTCTCTCAGAGCACTTGAATTACAATATGCTGAAAGGTTATTATGGAATTTTAGCCCAATGATGCCAAAAATATTCTGCCTACTGCAGGTTTAAGTAACTGAGTAAATGTACTGTAAATAACTGTATTGGTAATTATTGATGTAGGTTTAACATCATGTGTCAGGTCTTTTTGTTATGAAGTCCTGCCGAGCAGGAAGAGCCCAGGTGTGATTACCGGCTCCATTACATTCAGGTGTGCCACGTTCAAGGCCCTGGTATTGTGCATGCTGACGTGAAGACACTTCACAGGAACAGTCATAATTAGTGTTACTGTTTGCACCTGAGCTTCTCCTACTAGGACAAGTCAAAATGTGTACCACGAGAAAGGCCTGTTAAGCACAAGCACAAATAACTGCTGTGAATATCTATGTCTGAGGTTTTGTGGCTTTAGCCAGTTGACTAAAGGGATAAGATTTCAGTCGATTATATCATTGTTAACTGAACCTGCAAGTGGGACTTATAGTTTTACTTGTGGCTGTATTTATTTAGTACTTTATTTGTTTGTTTTTACAGTCACAGGGTGAGTCTGACACCCTGTGACTGTTAAAAAAATGTTTGAATTAACTCAATAAATCAATTATGTGAAGAAATCATAAAACTGTAGGAGTAAGCAGACTTTAGAAGTCAAGGACAGTCCTAATACACACAGCAACAAATTATATTTTATCTAATTACTTGAATATTCTGTGCTGTTGAAAATGTCTTTCTTAAAATGGTAAAATGCACAAGTCTTTAAAAGTCAATAAACAATAAGGGCACGTTACAGGTCAGCCTCTTTTTATTTATTACATCAATTCAAGTGTAATAATGACGTTGGGTTATTGCCGAATATAATTCCACTGCTGGTTATAGATTTTATTGAAGTGATAACACCAGCTTCTGAAGCCACCGCCTTCAGTTCATACACACACACACACAAGATCTAAAGACTCCTGATAAAGTAATGTGCTTTAGTTGCTTTTACAATTTGTAAATGCACGCTTATTTTAAAAATACAAAACAGGTTGTATGATATAAAACAAATTGCACCACATGCTGCCTCAAAAAATGAAAATATACAAAATTGAGTATCTCTTTGAGAAGTCTTAAAAATGGTAAAACCAAAGGCATAAAAATATAGGAATCAAACGCATCTATAGGAGAAATATATGTATATGTAGCCCATATTTATTGACTCCACTCAGAAACAAGTCTACAAACTGTTAAAGCCACATGTCATGCCTCCGTGTTCTGCATTTCATTTACCGTATGTACTGTGTGTACTGTATGTTGGCTACACATCCAGTAAAACTCAAAGAAATAGCAGAACAATAACTGATCCTGCACTGAAGTGAAATGAGATCTGTTTTCTCTGTGAGCTGTGGCGTGAGCTTGGTGTCATGTCAGTGAGTTTGAGGCACTGAACCATAGTGAACCCAGGCGATGATGACAGAGGTAAAGCTTGGCTTGGAACCGGATCTTCACCTCAGCATGCTCAGCAGAGAGAATGACCGACTGACTAACTGACAGAGCAATATTTTCCGTCTGCTCCCCCTCTCTTGTTTCCCTTTTTTAGTGGTCAGCTCATCGGGAGGACATCACAAGGTTAGCAAGAAAGCCTGAAGGAAAAACAGCTTTTTAGTCAAACATTTGGTTAACACAGCGAGCCGGAGGATAAGCAGTTTGGTGTACAGCTACAGCATCAGTGTTTGCTGATGTGTGGACCAGTCGGAGAGCTCCTTGATGTAGTTTGGACCAAACAGATCAGTGTAGTTCTCTGTGTGCAGAGAGTACGGGTTGTCATCACCAGCACCTGAGGAGCAGAAAACAACATTTAAACACACATGCAAAGACAGGAACAGATAGGAACTCTAAACTATTATCAGAATTACTGGATTTTAGTTTATATTCTTTTACAACTGCAGCATGTGATTAATCACACACACACACAACCACACACACACACACACACACACACACACACATGGACTTTGGCCTACATGTTGAACTGGCCTTTTGTGGCTTGGTCAACTAAGAAAGATGTGCTTTAATTTAATCTATGATTCACAATAGTACTCCCCCTAAAATCCAGATTTTGTCTTTAAAGTGGACCTATTATGCTTATTTTCAGGTGCATACTTGTCTTTTGGGTTTCTACTAGAACATGTTTGCATACTTTAATGTTCAAAAAACGCTTTTATATTTGTCAAACCGGCTGTGCTGCAGCACCTCGTTTCACCCTCTGTCTGAAACGCTCTGTTAGAGCTCCTGTTGTTTTAAGCCTCCTGCTGGCCCACTGTTGTGATTGGTCAACCGGACCAAACTATTTGGACTCCGCTCCAGCTCCGCTCTAAATAGCTTTGTTTGAGAGCGTGCCAAACTAGCCGCTAGGCAGGTATTATGTAAATGTGTTACTTGGTGACATCACCACGTTACAGAAGAGAAGGCGGGACTTCAAGCAAGGCGTTTCAGGCAGTTCAGGAGCAGTGTTTCTGTGGGGGAAAGTATCTCCTTTTGCATGGACTTTGGGCTTTGTAACTTTGCAGACCTTTTACATGCACAAAAAACTATATAACACACTAAAGGAAAGGAAAAAAGCGCAAAAGCATAATAGGTCCCCTTTAATCAGCACTGGATCTTTTTTGTAGCACTGCATTCATCTGTGAACACAGTAATAACCTGCTACTGATGCAATCTGACAGATTTTTTAATTAACTCAATAATCAATTATGTGAAGAAATCATTAAACTGTAGGAGTAAGCAGACTTTAGAAGTCAAGGACAGTCCTAATACACACAGGCACACATACTGTATATATTTGTGTATTAGGACACATATATATATTTCTATAGTGCCGTACAGTGCAAGTGGTCCCACAGTGTGTGTGTTCTCCATCCTCTCTGATCCCCAGTCTGGTTCCAGACGTCAGTGTTGCTCAAGTGGTCCATCAACTACGGGAGACAAAATACCTACAGTCAGTCAGATAGAGACCTAGAGCACCACCTACACAACTCAAACTGCATCCCAGGAATATGCAACTGATCTCTCAGCGGTTAAGTCAAATAGGATGCAGTTTCATCAGGGAACTTTTAGGGAGTTCTGCCAGTGAGAGAGTCTCTATGACAGGATAAGCCACACAATGATCAGTCAGTCTGATACCTTAAACACAGCCTCATTCTGCTCCTGGTCCTCTGGTTTGGCCTCCCACGTCCCTGAACAACAACAATAACTATCATCATTACCAGGCTACAGAGGCAACGTCTTTTATAATCAAATGCTTTGACAACAAGCATCTCACCGTGTGTTTGCATGATGCCAAATGTGTCTTCCGCAGGGTTCTCCACCTTCTGTGGTGTTTCTGACATGGGTCTTGTTGTTGTGGGTTGCCAAGCATGCGTGGTGTGTGTATCATCACCTGAACTTCTTCCTCGAGGCCTGCTGAACAACCGCAGCCCTGAGAAAGGGGGAGGACAGGACAATGAGGTCTGTCTGAGAGGTCTTGTTTACCTTTGAAGTGGTCAACCATTTTAAAAGTGCGTGTTACCCCTCCTGCGTCTGTGTGTTTGTGTGCTGGGCAGCATCCTGTAGACTCTGTAGGCGTTGCTGCCTCTCTTCCTACTGTGCTCCCGCAGCTCACAGATGTCAGGCAGCGAGTTCAAGGCGCAGCGGAAATTTGCCTTCCATGTCTTGGGATCTGGCTTGTCTTTGCCTGGACGGTATCGTCCTGAAGTAAACAAGTATACAGACAACCATTGGTCCCGTGTGTGTGTATATTGATCTAAGTTTCTTAATCCCCCTTTTTTGTAAAGTTGTGTGCTGAAATATCTGGCCCCAGATTTGCTATGTGGTCATTTGATTAACGCAAAATAGTTTAGGAATATGACATTTGTAAGTGAAAAAACTGGAAAAAACATTTTGATACATAAATGCTCTTCAAGATAGGGCCCCCAGATTAGTTAATAAGGCAGGACCCATCTAGCGGCCCTTATTGTGTCAGTTGACAAATAGTTTAAAGAGTAACTTATTGTAGGCTGAAAAGCAGGAATGACTGTTTCAAGTTTCAAGTGTGTTTCACCTCTGACTTACCCGGCATCACTGGTCGGCTGTGGTTACGTGTGGTCAGAAGTGTACTTTGTTGCACCTGTAACCACACCTAGCAGAGATGTCACAGGAGTACACCTGTGCATCACTGCAGCAAGGTGAGAAGTTTAACCACTGGAGGTCAGTAGAAACAAGATTTTCAGGGCATGTTACAGGAAAATTCCTGTATATTTAAACCTGGCGTATTACCCTATCCTCCCTCCACTGGCTTCCTGTCCGTTTCCAGCGGTACTCCTGTCTGTTTCTCCAAGCTGGGGGTGTGCCGACCGTCATCTACTGTAGGTAATACACTGACTATAGATAATTACCTCATATAACACCACTTCAAAACACCCAAACTATCCCTTTAAACTGTGCTGCCACCATCTATCATCGAGTGTGTGACTTCATCCAGTGTGTTGAGTTCTCATATTTAGCACCACGGTGTGATTTGGATCTCGGCCAGTTCTCTGAATAAAATTACCAGCCTCAGTAAAAAGATCACTGGAGCTTACAAAGATCCACTATGGATCATTTACAGCAGACAAGGGCTAACAAGAAGAAAAGAAGCACAGTTTGCAGCAGCTATATTACACACATGCCGCAACCATTAATGACTTGAAAAGAACAGACTTGAAGTTTTGTGTCAATTTTTGGGGCTTAATTTGCCCATTTCAGAGCAGCCATCTTGACATGGCATTGCAGGGTAATCACAGGTGTAATTAATAATATTGATTATAGCTCTGTTTCCATTTTCAGGTATTGTGCATGCTGGCTCACTGGAATGCCTATGACACTAAATATTACTGCCAAATTATTATTATATTATTAAATTAACCTCAAAATGTATAAACAATTATTACTTTATTATAAACATTATTTAATAATTATATTCCGCTATTTCCCAATAGCTGGTAATTTATTTAATACATTTCCAGGAAAAAAATACAAAGTTAATTGATATGCGTTATTTCCATATCTGCTGATAAATAGATAATAATTAGCAAATAACTTCTTTGAAATTTCTTAAAAAACTCCTGGTTTACCAGGTTCCATTTGTGTAGACAATAAGTCACACAATGGTGAGATTTGTGCCTGATCGGAAGTGTCTTCTATTAGTTTTGGTTTTCCACCTCCAATGAAGAGCAGCTTACGTCTGCTTCTCAAGTAGTATAATTATTAAATAATGTTTATAATAAAGTAGTTTTCGATCAATTTTGAGGTAAATATTGGGGTAATTTGGCAGTAATTCCAAAGAAATTTCAAATAGGTTACTTGCTAATTATCACCTAATTACCATGAAATTTGCGGACCTGTAAAATGAAGTGTTACCATTAATTATATCAATTACACCTGTGTTTACTGTTTACCATGTCAAAATGGCTGCTGTGAAAATGGCCTATTGATGGTTCAGTTGTATAATCTGTCTGCTTTATAGTATTGTTACTTTTTCATGGTTTTGTTTTATTAAAGCAAGAGTTGGTAGTGTTCTTCAAAAACATTTTTGTTATATTAGTTGAAATTCTACAAATACAAACATCAAGAAATCAAATGCTCTGACAAAAAAAAAGAAAAACAAATCTGGTATCTGTGGCTGTTGCAGGGCTGTTATAAGCCCGTCCAATCATTTCATTAGGCCTGAATCAAAACATTATATGGTTACTGTATTGTTATTGTGGCAGTATGTTTTCGTTGTGTGTGTTATGTGATTATATGTTTTGTTGTTGAGCACACCAAAACAAATTCCTAATTCCAACTGTGGTTGATGTGGCAATAAATTATTGAATCTTGAATCAATTCAATCATTTCATTCTGGTCAAATCTGCCAGCTACTTTTTCTAGTTGGTAACACTGGGCTGGGTTTTTTGGTTGGATAATTTTTTTAAATCAAGCGTACTCTTGCTAGTTTTTCAAGATTACCGACCCTGCCTTTAAAATCTCTTGAATTTTGAGCTGAACTTTAGAACATACCCTTTGTACACAGAGTGTGCTTTTACATATTAAACTGATGCATATGTTTATTCTAGATCTTGTGTGAAGCAGTCCTGTTGTACTTTGACAGCAATATGATCACCCTGCACATTCACAGCAACTGAACTGGAGCTTTCCCATGATGTGATGCAGCCACAATCACAAAGCGTGACTTTCCCAAGACTGGAGAGTGTGTGATGGTGTGATATGTGTGTGACAACTTTACTCAACTCAGAACATACAGAAATTAGATTGCAGATGAAACAAAAACATCTGGTTATGACAGTTTACACAAGAGGATTATGAAGTTATTATTAATAGAATTAAATGTAGGGCTGTCAATCGATTAAAATATTTTTTCGCGATTTATCGCATGAATGTCCATGATTAATCACGATTAATTGCAAATTAATCACACATTTCTTATCTGTTCAAAATGTACCTTAAAGGGAGATTTGTCAAGTATTCTCTTATTACTCTTATCAACATGGGACTGGGCAGATATGCTTGCTTAATGCACATGTATGTATATATTTATTATTGAAAATCAATTAACAACACAAAACAATGACAAATATTTTCCAGAAACCCTCACAGGTACTGCATTTAGCATAAAACATATGCTCCAATCATAACATGGCAAACTCAAGCCCAACAGGCAACAACAGCTGTCAGTGTGTCAGTTTGCTGACTTGACTATGACTTGCCCCAAACTGCATGTGATTATCATAAAGTGGGCATGTCTGTAAAGGGGAGACTTGTGGGTACCCATAGAACCCATTTTCATTCACATATCTTGAGGTCAGAGGTCAAGGGACCCCTTTGAAAATGGACATGCCACCTTAAAAATTGCAAGTTGTTTTAATGCGTTAAAGACATTAGTGGTGTTAAAACAAATTTGCGTTAAAGCGTTATTATCGCATTAACTTTGATAACCCTAATTAAATGTATATGTTTCTTATTCTGTGGATTTTGGAAACAAAGTCATCCACGTCCTGAAAATCTAAGCAGCAACAGGGAGAACTGGATTGGAAAGGTTTTAAATGTGCACACGCCAAAAAAAACACATGAACAGATCAATCATCTTTTTTCCAAGTTTGTTTGTTTGAATTCAGTTTATATGTTGTCATATTTGGCATATACGGGTGCTATCTAAGATTCCTGTGAAATTCTTATCGCTTAGCTAGAATCTGTGATCATGATATCACTGTGTTAAATCTCGAAAGACATTGTAGACTGAACAATACAACGCTGGCTGCTCTTGACTGGAAAGACTTCTACTAGCAGCAGGAAACAGATCTGCCGGCAAATATCATCAGGATGGTTGAAATATTTTCCAAAATGCAGTGAAAATGGTCAAGTGCTGCAGGCACATTTTAACTTTAGATAACATTTAGAAACTTTATTTTTCTTCCAAACATTATGTAAATTCAAGAAATGATACGATTTACTGAGGATTATTCTTTGGACATTTCTCATGATTAAAGGTCATCCAGTTAAACCAGTTTTTTTGGGGCATTTTAACCTTCTTTGACAGATCCCTGGTCAGAACTGAACCGTCTGCGTCTTAACCACCAGGCCACCCCGTAAATGTGATCAAATTAATGCCAAATATGAAGTGAGGCAAGAGTTAAAAAAAAAAAAAGAGTTACATAAGTTTCTGTTTTACATGTGCAAACACAAGACAGTGGAACACAGTTAGTTTAGTTTAATAAATTTGGCACATTGTGATATATTTTGACATTATAAAAATATTATCATCAATATCATGACATTAATTTCAACTATAATGCCCGGCTGTAGTGCTGTGGCTTTTGACACAGGCAGTCCATTTTGTTACTAGAGGTTGCAAATAAAAGCTTGGTATAATATGTAAAGTACAATATAAGGTTGTTATACTGTTGTTTTACTCTTTCGTTGCTCTGCATCAAAGCACCATCATGCAAGTGTAAATGTAAGAACACAAGGTATCAAGCAAAGTGCCTTAGATTTATAGAATATGAGCAGTCAACACAAAAGATAATAAGAAATTGTCTGAATGGACGAGGGGGGGAAAACACATGTGTTGGTGTGGGTCTCCTACCAGTGTGCATGGCCCAGCTCCTGAAGAGTGTAGCATCTCGGTCAATACTCCATCCATGACGAGCGGCATGTTTCCACGGGATTTGGAAGATTCGTGCTGACTGTAGAATAAAAATAGAGTATTTCATGATTCCTTGTTCTCTGTCTGCTGCCCAGATGTGTATGCATGTGTTTGAGTGTGATGAGGGTTGGATGGAGGGGTCTACCTGGTCCAGCCAGCTGACACCTGGATACCCCCCAGACTGAATCTGCTCCTCCAGCCACGGCCTCAGCCTCAGCCGGCCTGGTTGTTGCATGCTGCAGTCCGAGCTTCAGGTGTGCAGCAGAAAGGTGGAGCTACAGCTACACAGGACTTTCAGCAGTAACAGAAAATTTCTCAGGAGTTCAGATTTAGTCAGAGATTACTGTGTCTGCACCCGTCCTCCTCCGCTGCAGTCTTCCAATCAAAGACCTCACAGTTATGACAATCCTTCTCCCTCTCCAATAACTTCCCTCGCTGCTGAAGTGGCTCCTCGGGTTACAGGAAATACTGTTACTGTGGGCCAGTGGTTCCCAACCTGGGGGTCACGACCCCCACTAGGCTTAACGGTTGGTCGCGAGGCCTTCTTGATTTATTTTTTATTGATTTGATTTTGGGTTTTTTTATTGTTTTTTTTTTAATACAGTTGGCCTATATCTCAGCATTTCATTCATATATGAAGAAAACTAAA
Source organism: Adelosebastes latens (assembly GCA_916700685.1). Lineage (NCBI taxonomy): Eukaryota > Metazoa > Chordata > Actinopteri > Perciformes > Sebastidae > Adelosebastes > Adelosebastes latens. The sequence continues at coordinate 11,605 of CAKAKR010059949.1, forward strand.
TTAAATTGTTCCTTTTAAAGTTTGGATTATTATTTAAAGGAAGGGTGGGCGATCTTGAGAAACTAGCAAGAGTATAGGTTGTTAAAAATGATCCATCCGAAAAAATTATTCCAATGTTGCCAACTCTTTTCCAATGAAAGTAGGTAGCTGCTAACTAGCTCCAAAAGTCTCTAAATCTAGAGAGGAAGTCGCCAAGTTAGCAACACTGACAGTCCGTCCCTCAGACCTTCCGCAAAAGCATCATTATGAACATAAACAACAAAACCTATTGTTAGTACTCACAGCTATCAAGCTAGCAGCTTGTGGGAGACTCCGGTGACGCGCACACGGGAAGAGTGCACGCAAGTAGACAGGCAGAATGTAATGATTGGACGGGTTTATTACAGTCCTGCACCTGCCACAGATACCTGATTTCTTTCTCTTTTTTTTGTCAGAACATTTGATTTATTGATTGCCGTCGGGAAAAATAACAAAAAACGTTTATACAATCTTTACCAATCCTGCCTTTAAGATATGAACTAAATCTCACAGGGTAGGGAACGGTGAAGACCTGAACACAAGTTAAATTCACAGAGCCTTCCTTCTCTGCTAAACAGCTTTGTCCTGCATTAGAAGTATGCAGTTAAAACAACCAAAGAGCTGAAAGAACAATTGCCAAGCGTCAGGGAGAAGCAAACACTGAATCTGTCAAAAAAAGAAGACTATTAAATAGGTATGATTGTTAAAATTAAAAAAATACATAATACAGACGGAGAATTGTATGAAAAGTTCCTAAATATAACAGTATAACTCATCTCTGATGCAATATTCACAGGAAATAATCTGATCAAAATTCATCCAAGTCATTCATTTTAAACAAACTTCCTGCAGTTATTGCGTTCACTATTTGGTTTAATTGTACAGTTCATCGGTTGCTCTGTTACTGTTATTGTTATGCATTGAAAATTATATGAAATATCCATAAATTATGTCACTTAGTCAGGGGTTGTCAGTTTACTCAATGATAGAAAAGGGGTCCCTTAAGGGAAAAGGTTGGGAACCACTGTTGTAGGCTATGTTTTTCCCTTCATGACAGAGACTGAGGTGGAGTATGATGAGTTGTGAAGGTCAGTATGGACGGAGTTGTGGGTTCACCTCTGTTAACACTTGTTCAAAGCCACCTGCTGGGTTTAAGTCTGGTTCCACATGAAGTTACTGTAGTAGCAGTGTGTATTCACATAAGACCACCAGGTGGAAGCAAAGTTCATACTGAATGTGACAGATGAGCAGCTTCACATGTTGCAACAGTGCCTTTACTGTTGAAGTTCATATGAAAGAATGATTATTCTGTTGAATTAAGCAAGAACATCCTTTTAAACGTATGTGACTAACACTAACTAACACTGTTCACATCCACATTTTGTGAACCTGCAAAACATGCAGTTTGATACAATATTATATATAGTTACATTATCAAATGAGCTTTGGAAATGGTTATGTACTCTTTATTATAGTATTTGTACATAACTCACTATGTCTGTCAACTCTACAGCCATTGTAAGACGCTGTCTTCATTTTAGTGGCATTGAAACAGTATTCTGTATTAAATCATTCTCAAGTTAAACTACACTTGTACATGAGAATCTATAATAAAATTACAAATCTCTTAATATAAAATTAATAGATCAATTAATGATGTTATGTTATTAAAATATATTATATATATTATATTAAATATATACATTTGATTATATAGTATGTGATATTATATAATCTTTATATATTTTATAGATCATAATATTATACAGTTTAATAATTATTAGGGCTGTCAAAGTTAACACGATAATAACGCGTTAACGCAAATTCGTTATAACACCACTAATTTCTTTAACGCATTCACACAATTGATCTTTCGAATTGATTCAGTTTTAAAGCTAGAGTGAGCTAGCTTGTCGCAACGGAGGTTAAATAATGCTGCAAACTTGCCCTAAATTTTAGCGAGGAAAACCTGCCATGGCCATTTTCAAAGGGGTCCCTTGACCTCTGACCTCAAGATATCTGAATGAAAATGGGTTCTATGAGTACCCACGAGTCTCCCCTTTACAGACATGCCCACTTTATGATAATCACATGCAGTTTGGGGCATGTCATAGTCAAGTCAGCACACTGACACACTGAAAGCTGTTGTTGTCTGTTGGGCTTGAGTTTGCCATGTTATGATTTGAGAATATTGTTTATGCTAAATGCAGTACCTGTGAGGGTTTCTGGACAATATTTGTCATTGTTTTGTGTGTCACGGCTCTGGCCGTGACTCCAGTAGTTTTCCTGTGTTCTGTTTCCCCTGTGTCTCCCCCTCCCCTGTCTGTCTGTCTGTGTGTGTGTGGGTGTGGCAGGGGCGCGGCTTCCTCATCAGGCACCTGGTCTCACTCTCCACTCTGCACTCTGCACCTGTCAACAATCACCTAATCAACCAACAGTTCAAGAACACCAGCTTTCCTGCCAGTCCTCGCCAGATTGTTCTGCCTACCAGTTGGTATACTCTCGGCCGCTCTGCATTATAGTTACCAGAGTAATTCTTGTGTTACCTAGTGCTTCTCGTCTTAACATTGTGTTCTCCTGTGTTCTGGATTCCAGTGCCAGCCTGCCATCGAGCCTTCCTCACGCCGCCTCAGCTCATTCCTCCAGCCACTCCACCCTGCTCAGCAGCCTGCCTGTCCCCTGCCTTCTCCAGCGCCCTCACCACCTTTATTATAATAAATCCACCGGACTTTCAACCACCATCCAGCTGTGTCTGTGTCTGCTTCTGGGTCCTAAACAACAGCCCTCACATTGTGTTGTTAATTGATTTCCAACAATAAATATATACATACATGTGCATTAAGCAAGCATATTTGCCCACTCTCATGTTGATAAGATTATTAAATACTTGACAAATCTCCCTTTAAGGTACATTTTGAACAGATAAAAAATGTGCAACTGACCTTGATTAATCACGATTAAATATTTTAATCGTTTGACAGCTATTACTCATGTTTATATTATTGGTCATGTCAATTTATCTGTACTTCCAACCGACAACTCACATACCTACCTCTAAAAAGTCCCACCTCTCTGCCCGCTTCATTAAATGTAACTTTTATTTACCATTGTTTACACTTTGGAAATATTCCTCCTCAAATTTTGTCATACCCTGATACCTTGTTTAAACAGAAAATACGTCAAATTAAGGAAGAACATTTGTGGTAGTCTTTCACAAGTTCCTTCCAATGAAGCTGGGCTATGGTTGTAATAGAATATGACTTGACATTTTTTTGTTCAAGATTGGACACAATAACGAAAAGCTAATCTCCTATTTGGGGTCAATTTATCCAAATCACAAAAAAAACATCTTTTATTTGAACAATTAAGAAATGTGCCTTAATAGTAACATTTGTTTAACTTGTTCCCAGAATGCCAACATTTTCTTTTTGCATATATTGAATTTATAGTGAAAAGAGAGTCATTTTTGTGATGAGTGCACCCTGCTGTGACGAGTGTTTCTATGGAAGTGGCTCAGCAGTTCCAGAGAAGAGCTATGAGGAAGTAGTTTCACAAACCTGAATAGCAGCTCACCACGACAGCAGACTTGTTTCAGACGCAGAGTACAGTCAGTTCCGATGTAATTTTCCTTAAAAGGCTCACGGTTGATGTCCCAACTGGGTACATGGTGCTATTTTGAAATGACTCTTCTATTAACTCATATTTTACCGAAGTCTTACTAATACAATAGAGTGGATGGTTAGACATGATTGTCAGTGTATTCTTCTGAGATTTATACAACATTTAGGGAATACATTTCCCATGAGCTACGTGACAAACAAATGACCTTTCATGACATGCGAGATATGGATATGTGAGCAGGTGACTGCAGCTGTTTTGTTCAAGCAGACATTTAAAACTCAAAACAATTGGATTCTGTTTATGAAAGACATTTTATATTCATGTTTTTATGTGCAAAGGTTATGGATTTTACACAACAAAGGCAGTCACACACAGTTGCAACGTAATCACATAGTAAACAAATCAACTGTTTTTATAAGGTGCAAAGATATGTTGTCTTTGAATCGCTGCCGCAAACAAAAAATACCCATGACAGCCTGAAACAGTCTTGTCATGCCCCCCCACCCGCAACCCTGGTTAGAGATAATGGATGGATGGATCGCAGTCTGTTACATCCTCCTCTCCCTCTCTCTCTTCTTCTAAATTTCTGCGCTACACACACTGATAGCCGCTGTCTGTGAGTAATGGCTTTGATTGGTCAGCAGGGATCAAGGGGAGAAAAGGTCTTTGGAGCTCAGAGAGACACCGGTCACCCTGGACATTGTTAATGAAATTTGCGGCAACTGGGCTTAAGAAGCTCTGAGGTATCTCGGTGAACGATTCCCCTGGATATTTGTTCAAATGTTCCTCTTCCTCATCACTTCTCTCCTCTGAAAACAAAACATCAGGCTGCTCCACCAGGTTGTGAAATGGCTGGTAGTCGTCATCCACTGGAGGAAGGCTGCGTGAGCCTGCAGGCACACAGTTGTAGCAGGGGTTTTCATCAGCCCCTTCAGTTTTCCCATGTGGCTTTGTCGCGCCGCGAACCGCCTCATCAGAGCTCTCACGCCCGGCCTCAACTCTGGTCACAGGATCGCATGACGCAACTGTGTTGGTGCCACTAGAGACGGAGGACAAACTGGAGTCTTCTGCATATGGAAATCCCCCAGAATCTGCATTGCTCTGCTGATATGACATGTCTATTGGCATAACAGATAAAACCACTAGGGGAAAATCAACAAGCGGACAAGCTGGTGCCTGGTGGTCAACAGAGGGCTCAACGTCACCCGCAATAGGATGGTATGCAGAGTCACAAAGCATTTCAGCCTGCGTCTGGACCTCAGAGCTGTCCGTCACAATCTGAAGTGGGCAGCTGGGAATGAGGATGGAGTAGGTTTTATTGTCGAAGCCAAATGATCCAGAACTCATTTCATCAGCTCTGACACCACAGGGGTTGTAGGGAGAGGAGAGCAAACCGCCAACTTTGTTTGATTCTGCAAGCGGATTGGTGGTCAAAGGTGATACCGGATTGATATTGGCGAAGGCTTTACCAAGGGCATCCTGAACACCGGCTATAATGTCAGCAGGTTCTGTATTAGCATTACTGAGACAGGAAGAGCCGGTACTGATTCCACTGCTTTGCTCAAGGCACCCACTGCTAGTGCTCAGTGACCCCTTCGACCTGAGTACAGAGAAATGGGTTACTTATTAAACCGCCAATATAATCACATAGAAGGAAATGCACTAGTGCAGCCACACTGACCATGGTTTGGTGTCATCTGGAACAATGGGCTCAACACAGACAGAGGAGATGGTGGGTTGCACAGGCTTCAATAGCTGCAGGAAGGAGGATAAAATCAATTAAAACTACAGATCTGAAACATGTCGGCTAAAGGGGTCAATTTAGAAATGTTCTTTTCCATATATAATAATAATAATGATAATATAAACAGTGCAGAAATAGTATTTTCAAATTGACTACTTCATTTTTCTGAAAGTATCTGAAGAAGTTTAAAGCTACAGTGTGTAGGATTTGGCGAAATCTCATTAATGTTGCAGATTGCAACCAACTGAGTAACTCTCCGCTTACTCCTCCCTTTCCAAGACTGTCATGTGAGCCGTCCACGGCTAACCCTAACCCTAAACCACCCATGTGTCAAGCAAGTGCAGTTTAATGCAGTTTAAACACCTGTTGAGCAGCTACTTTGTCACACATACAACACAAGAACTGTGTTGTATTTGTTTACAGTGCAGCCAAACAAACTCATGTTGTTTTAATAGAAGAGTAAATCGCAACCGCAATCTGATTTAACGGCACGAGTAGCTTTCCAAAATAAAACGTTGGTAATGCTGGATTACATGCTGGATTTTTTCCTGTGAATCCCTCATGCGTGTGAAGGCAATCTGAATCTACTATAAGGAAAATAGAATGATTTCGTGAAATTCTTAAGGATTATAACTACACTATTTATGTGTAATTATGTAAAATAAACAGATGCAACAATTGAAGCTGCTGTTTTTTAGACTCACCTGTTTGCTTGGATGCATAATCAGAAGTGTGGGATTTGGACATTTGGCAACTGTGTTCAACCACTTTGTTTTGAGCCTAAAATCAAATGGACAAATAAATCAACAAAAATCCCACACACATGACACATAAACACAACACAGGAGTTACAGTATTTAAGGGCAGAGCCTTTTATCTGCATGACTTACTTTACATAACAGACGTATATAGCAGCGGTGATGATGACTGCAGCAACACTGAGGCTGATGATGATAGCCAAGGACAGGACAACAGGGTTTACAGCTGTGAAGAAACATGTATGAAGTAAGTTCAGGAATCACACAGGAATCATTTGGGCTGAATGATTTTGAAAAAATATCTAATTGCGAAAATTTTGACTGATATTGCAGTATTACAGGGAATGATAATTTTTACATCATAATTCTCATTTTCATTGAAAAACATATTAAAATGATTATGTTGTGATTTTTCAGAGGATCTGTACTAAACAAAGATGTTTTCTTAAGTCTATAGAATACGATGTGTAGACCAGGACCACAATATTTCATTTAAAATGGTACTTTGACACACATTTCGCCTTTAACAAATATTGCAAGTATTTCAAATCATGTGATTTGAAAATCACTGTATGCCATATCGCGATTACGATAAAATTTCAATTAATTGCGCATCCCTGCTTGTGTTATGTGTAATAGTATCCACTAAACAACTCAACACCTGTAAATACTATATAATTAATGCATCAGCAGCTGCTGGCATTATCACTTCTTTAAAGTGCCTTTGATTTGAGTGACCATATCTATATTACAGAAGATCATTTGTGCCTAACATGTACCATTTATGTTTACAGTTTAAAGACAAATTAGATGCAAATATGGATCAGCTCTCTACACCCTGTGTTCTGCAGAAATATGTAAAATTCCAGGTGTTCTGTTCACGTGATAGAAGAGTTAGACTTTAGAGTGACTTGCGGTGAGTAGGCTGACAAATCAGGCAGAAAGGAAAATGGTAGGGCAGAGCATCTGGCTGTAGAGAATGCGGATGTGGATAAAAGTCCCTAGGGTGCAGGAATGCGTGTGCCCATAATAGTGGAGCAACAAAGAGAGAAATATACACTATAGTAAGATCTGGCAGCATCTAGCGGTGAATTTGCCAAACATACCTGCCAACCTTGAGACCTCAAAAAAAAGGAGGATTTCAATTTGAGTTTCAGAGACTTTATTTCCTGCATTCTGGTGACTTTTAACGAATGAAAATATAAAAAATAATAAGTACACTGCAACAGCATTTTTATGGTAAATAGGCCTACTTTTAATTCTCAGGAAAGAAAACTGCGCAGCTCAAACCGTGTTGTGTCGGTCGCGAACGTATATACAGTATATTTATGGTCGCGAGCAGCTCTCTTGTTCCGGGAAACGACACTTGGTGTAGCTCTATTGCCGTCCCAGTGGAAACAACAGGACTTATACACGCTGTACAGCACCAGAAACAGGTTGAGATAAGGAAAAGGAAAAAAAGTGTGAAATTCGGGAGAAATAAGGGAGAGGGCACATGGCGGCCGCATCTGTGAAGAAAGGATCCACTTGCTATGTATATAAATGGCTCATTCTATGGTAACAAAAACACGATCATTTTCAGGTGATTATACACTAACGAAAACATAGATCCCCTAAATGCTACACACTGTCCCTTTAAACATAAAAAGTGACAAAAAGACAGAAAAGATGACACTTACGGGTTGTGAATTCCTTCTCTTCACTACTGTCACTGAACTTGTTACTAATTTCTATGTAGCTTTTGACGCTGACCACATATGTTGTACTTGGCTTCAAGAATCGACCAGGTATTTCATAGTTATTCAGTCCGTCATGTGTAGTTAGATTGTTCGATTTGGATTTCTGGTATGGAGAAACAAGAATTATAAAAAAGA
>CAKAKR010059950.1:0-15065 GCA_916700685.1 Adelosebastes latens
TTATTATATAAACTTATTTACATCTTAACAATACGACGGCACGTAAATCTTAAGGCTAGATTGAAGATTGGTATCATATTAAACTAGAAAAACCTAAGGAATCTATTGGTAATATGTCATGTTGCCATATGCCATGTCAATTTAGCTTGTCGGGAAGAACGCTAAATAACGCTACAAAGTTATGCTAAATTTTGGCTTAAATCTTTCAAACTGGTCCCTTGACCTCTAGCCTCAAGATATGTGAACGAAAACCCTGAGATGAACAGAGTGAAAACTGCATTTTATTAGATAAAACAGATGTCGAAATAAGCTAATAAATCGCAATATATCATCGCAATACTCAGCGTATCGCGAAATGTTTAAAATCACAATAAGATTGTAACGTGATAATATCGTATGGTGGAGCCTCTGGAGATTCCCACCCCTAATAATCACTGTTTTGTGGGTTTGTTGAAACGTTTTGTATCAACATACGTAGGATGTACAATATGACGTGCTGATTTCAGTAGTGCAGCACGGATATTGATAGTGTGTCTTCTAGCAACACCGGCTTTTCAGATGTCAGTCAACCGCTGCCAAGGGAAACGCCCACCCAGAAGCCTGAAGCTTAGAGGCTGTTTCCACAAATATGTCCAAAACAGTTTTATCCTCTCTTGAAAAATAAAATAAATATGCAGAGTAGCTGCAGTATTAGAGTTTGACTTTAAGGGTGAAATATGGGCAAAACTGCCTTCTCCAGGTGGTTTCGCAAGCAACACATCTATGAAGATGGTAATACCACCGGCAGCATTACTGATTTATTATGTCTTGTTTCAATGTCAGGTGGTAGACATCAACGACTTTGCAAAAGCCAACAACCCTAACGAGACCGTCCACAAAAAGGATGTTCAGATTTTACAACATGACATAACTTGGATAGAAACCTGTAAGTAGAGCGCACACATACAGTGCAAGTATATTTCTCAGCCTCCCCTATCTGTATGCATCTATAGCTCTCTTTGTCTTAATGTAATTCAGTGTGCATCCCTCTGTTCCTGTTTTATATAAAGTGTCTCTGAGACCTTGAGAGATGTACAAGTTTCATCTTTTATTTTTGTTATTAAAAGGAGCAGAGTTTTGACCCTGGGAGAGACGGTGCTGGCAGCTCTCCACAGGCCTTGGCTTTGGCAGTCACTAATATTTCACATTCATAACACTTTCGAGGCTAAACTTACAGGGAGTAAAAAACTCACAAATCATGAACCCATACTGTCGAAGAAATAGTTCCTGAGTCAGAAGAATAATATTAGGTAAAATGTAATGCAATTAGGTTTTATGAGAGAATCAATCTATCAGAAAGCTGACATTTATGCAAGTTTAATCCTGCCTTTTATAAGCTTAGCAAGGTGTGAAGAAAACTTTGTTTTTCTCTCATGCCTCCATGGCGAATGAAAAATCCAAAAATGGGGAAAAGTTTTAATGCATTGAAGTAAATTGGGGGCCGCGTTTAACAACAGCAAAACATCTGTTTATACAACTCTAACACAACTTGTGCAGTTTAATCCAAGTCTCCTTTATCCAGTCGTATGCTCACTACTTCCCAAACACATGCCTTTTCTCTAAAACCTTACATTTTATTACAGTACTCGCACAGACGAGTAGCGAGCCTGCGCAAACGTGAGAGGGTTTATGCTTAAAGATGAAGTAGGCGAGATTGGAGCAAATATGATTAAAAAAAGTTATTTTTATAAAACGGTCGCTATATCGTGACAGTAGTACATGAAACAGGTAACCTGAAAAAAAATCATGTGCCTCTGTGTCCTTCGGTGCTCCTAACGGCATCTGATTTCACAGACTGGAGGAAAACAAGCAGTAAGAGCTGATCTGAGATCTGCTGTCCAGCTGCTGTCTATGAGAGCCGGCTGTCAATCACTCGCGAACTCCGACCAAGCGGTCAAACTAGGCAGCGCTGATCAAATATGAATCAATATTATGTTACATTAATGCCTATTTCTCGCCTCAAATGTTTTCAGAATAATCTTGTAGTGTACTGTTTAGCTGTAAAATGAGAGGGTTTGTGGAGGCCATTGTGAAATCTGTTGAAGGAACGCCAAGTTCCGGTCACATGACCAGAGCACAGCCAATAGGAACGCTCTCTCTCGCGCGATAATAACGCGTTAACGCAACTTGTGATTTTTAGGTTGTAGCGGGCTCAGTTTTAAAGCTAGAGTGAAGATACTGACATCATTTCATATTAGCTTGTCGCAAAGGAGGCTAAATAATGCTCTAAAGTTACGCTAAATTTTGGCAAGGAAAAACTGGCATGGCCATTTTCAAAGGGGTCCCTTGACCTCTGACCAGGCAGTTTTGGGGGCAAGTCATAGTCAGCAAGTCAGCACACTGACACACTGTTGTTGCCTGTTGGGCTTGAGTTTGCCATGTTATGATTTGAGCATATTTTTTATGCTACATGCAGTACCTGTGAGGGTTTCTAGACAATATTTGTCATTGTTTTGTGTTGTTAATGGATTTCCGCTAAATATAACATACATTTGCATAAAGAAAGCATATTTTTCCACTCTCATGTTGATAAGAGTATTAATACTTAACAAATCTCCCTTTAACGTACATTTTGAACGAATAAAATATTGATTTGCGATTAATCACGATTAAATATTTTAATTGATTAATAGCCCTAGTTCTAACATGTTGTAAAACCGAATGAAACGTTACGTTTTGAACACAAACAAAAAGGCTTCTTTAGGTTTAGGCAACAAAAGCACTTAGTTAAGTTTAGAGAAAAACATTGTGTTTTGGCTTAAAATAACTGCGTTTCAAAAGTGAAAGTGAAACTTAACGTTTGTGAACACAAAGACAACACAAGGGTTGCGAACCTGTGTCCATCGCCCCCGTCCTCCACACCATATGGAGTTTCAGGCTGTCTATCCTACAACGCCTAACTTCCGCTTCTGTTCCTGTCATAATTACTGCGGTCCGTAGAGGTCGCTGTTGTGTCGTTTTATACCTTCTTTCGATGATCTACCATGTGAATAGATGATAAAACCTAATATTGGATGTAGTAGGCCCCTATTTACCCACATCTATCGTGCTTATAGCGACCGATAACGCCTATTTAATGGCCTGACAACAGTCTAATTGGCTGTTTTGTGGGTGAAGTATTCCTTTAATGTGTATCAGTCTCACTCAGTTGCCAAACATCTACAGGTTTGTCTGTTCTACTCTTCAAAGCAGTTCAACATGGTAATAGTCACTCGCAGAGCTGCAGTGCTAAGGCTGAAATGGGAACCGCATGTGCATTCTTTGGAAAAAGAAATAAGGGCTCAAATTGAGAGGTGTTAAAATTTCTCTAATTGTATTTTCCTCTTGGAGGTGTTTAATCTACCCAAAAGTAGGCCATTAGATCCAAAGAGAATGGCTGAGCTGCTGGATAATGGGAAAGAAAACAAAGCTTTCCACAGTACCACTTTGTTTACTACTACTAGAGTCTATTTCACAAAGACTGTGTCCTCCAAAAATGTCTTTACTGGCTAAAGGCCTTTACACACCGGGAGTGTGACGAATAAACAACACCAAAATGTCAAAATACTCACCTGTGAATACTACGCATCAAAACTATTCATACCGGCAGTTTTTTCAATAACGGATTCAAATAGATTTGTGCAGGCAGAGGACCAACTACCGGGATACTATTGACCAAGAGCAGCGTCTGGCAGTCTGTCTGAAGTAAATTGTTGTACAGCCTACAGTTACGCAGTGTATATGTGTAGGATTTTTACTGTAAAAGGTAAGAACAGAAGGAGTGGATCTGCGCTGCCTTTGTCAAGGTTGAAATGAATAAAGTTTGCCGTCTAGGTCCGGACTACAGAGCCTCCATGTTGTTGTACACTATGGTGTACATTTTGAAACTGACCGTTCCGCACAACGTGATTGGTTGATGCTTTTATTTCACTAAAAAACAACCTTGCTCCGAAAAAAATGACGTGGCTTTTTCGCCACGTAATATTCGTGTTCTGTGTGAAAGTGAAGGGAAAGTATTCATGACAAAAACAACAGTTCAAAAAAATATACTTAATCAGCCTTAAGCCACACTGAGATTTACACGTATGTGTGTGATCCTACATTTAAAATGAAAGGAGCGCTGCTTCTCCTCCATTAGGACAAGTTTACAGCATTCCCAGGACAGAGCCTGAGGAACATTTTGCAGATGCTAATTACCGCTTTATTCCCAATTCAGGTTTTTTGTCAAAGTTTTCCATCATTAGCATGTTGTGAGCTCAACAACTTGTTGAACTATGGGGACCAAAGGGGGAGAGTGGAAGAGTCAGCGAATAGGAAGCTTATTCCTGGAGTCCACATCTCTTGAGTTCATCGAGCTACGCTGCCTATTGTATAAAAGTGTGGAAAAATGGGGGAAAGGGCCAAAAGCAAAAAAACGTAATTCACTGCCGAGTGTAGGTGTGTGTGTCTGTGTGTGTGTCTGTGTGTGTGTGTGTGTGAAGTTGTCAAAAGTTGTTTTTTTTCTTAGAAAACTCACCCTTCTCGCCAGGCCCAGGGCAATGTAGCACTTCTCCCCAGCATCAACGATCTCCACTTCATAGTAGTGGCAGCGGGTGGTAAGCGGCTGGCGGGCCTGAGCCAAACCCACGTCCATGATGCTCTTTCCTTTGCCAACATACTCCAAGAGCTGGAGAGGAAAGGGATGAATAGAAAGAGAGAGAAAGAAGGATGGGGGTTAATATGTTAAGAAATAAACAATATAAAAAAGGGTCTAATTAAACACAAACACGTTAACATACAGACTCACATTCCCACCTGAGTTATTGACCAATAAACTCCAACCATAAGGCTCATTCACCCCTAAACGGATAATGATGATCACTATCATGACATGTTGTTGGTTAAGCTTTCATAAAAGAACACACTAAAGGAGTTAGCATGCCTCCAACGAAGTGATTGTCGGATCATCTGAAACCGCCTCCTCTCACACCTTTCCAACTTTGGGATCAAAAATGCTGCGTCTGACAATTTTTATTACTTTCCAAAACAAATCCAAGAAGCACACCCACTTCACACACAGATGTGCGGAGGCGAGTAAAGGCAGGATTTGAACTTCTCTCTCAAAATTTCCCTTCATTAGCCACCTAGCGGCATGGTTCTAGAGATGGCAGCGTGTATCGGTCCACCGCTGTGGTCCAGATTGAAATGTCTCCAAAAATATGGGATGCATTGCTAGAAAACTTTGTACAGACATTCATGGTCCTTTTATCAAGAAGCCTGATGACTTTGGTGATCCCGACTTTTCCTCTCGCGCAACCATGAGGTTGACATTTTTTGGATTTGAATTAGGGCTGTCACAGTTAACGCGATAATAACGCGTTAACGCAAAATTGTTTTAACGCCACTAATTTCTTTAAAAGCATTAACGCAATCGATATTTCGGAGGTTATAGGGGGCTCAGTTTTAGAGCTAGAGTGAAGGTACTGGTATCATATACAACTAGAAAATTAAAGAAATGTCATACGAGGTTGTCGCAAAGGAGATTAAATAACACTGCAAACTTACACTAAATGTTGGTGTAACATTCTCTGACCTCAAGATATGTGAATTAAAATGGGTTCTATGGGTACCCACGAGTCTCCCCTTTACAGACATGCCCAAAGTAAAATTTGGCAAATTGGCACCATTACAATAATACCAAATGAGCTATTAGCAATTCTTGTTTGCAGTTTTCCCATGGATGTACAGATAGCTATCTCTGGATTACTTTGATATTTAAAAAAAACTTTAAAGAAGTGATTATTCTAGGGCAAGTTCTGGAGCGCCTTTTTTCTGTGATTTCTAAGTTTATTAATGGACATCCGAGATAATGATATCCTGGGAAAGTGTGAGTCGCACTGAATCTGTCAAGCGTGAATTAGCAATGGCTGCGACTACCTACTCGCATGCATCAACGCGTTCAATAGGCTTGCCGCGGTAGTCTGTTACCGGTGTTACACGGTGTTCGGGGATACACTGATTACACTACTTGCTCACTGTTGTTTTGCTATTATTTATAGACATAAAACCCCTTTAATTCATTTTTGTGTATCAGCGCCCATGTTCATCAAATAAAAAAAACTCTAATTTGTAAAATACTAAGCATGTTATCAATACAGAGTCGGACGATGGACGCTACAATTATAAACTGAAAGTGAAAGTGTCAGCTCTGTACAGAGCACAGAGTAGCAGGAGTCAGATTTCACACTTATCACAGGACGAGAGAGAGTTGATGGACAAGACAATGGCGGAGGATTTGGTGTCAAAGCAAAAAGCAAAAGCGCCTATTTGGCAATAATTCAGTGCTCCTCACCGTGACATCCCTAGTGTTCATGCATTCACACACAACCTCACAAACACTCGACCTCCACGCCATATTTCCGCCTCCTATGGCAGAAACTGTGGCTGCAAAAGGGAGGGGAAATTTTTGCGGACCGACCGACCAACTGACCGACAAACCAACTGAGCGAGCTACAGACCTTTTCAAACTTGACATCATAAACCGTCTAAATGGGCCTTTGTTTTTCCTGTTGCAATGTTTGTTAATGCAGTAGCTGACAGGAAGTAATCTTGGACCAAAGCTGTTGCCCTAGCAACAGAATGGTAATGAAATGGTCTATAGAGCTGCTGGTTGCAGCTGAAATGTGCGTATCACTTTTGTGTTCAGATTAGACCGAGTTATGGCTCAGAGGAGTACGATTTATGACGCCAACTGGACAAAACAAAAGTGTCTCGCCCCTCTCTATGACGACAGGAGTTTTACTCCGTCTTTGAGAGAGGCCATTCAAAACAGCTATAAACACTTTTGCCCTCAGATGTGGAGGGATGACATGTTGTACAAAATAAATGTTTCAAGCATACCTCAGCCTCAAGTTTCCCAGTAAACCCATTTACTGCTGCTGACTGCGGTTGACTTTCTCTGTTTACTTTATTTGGCGACCGGGCCCAAAGGGCCGGCAGTGATGTAAGTCTTTGTAAGTGGGAAAGACTAACGTCACAGCAGATCAAGCTTGGGCAGGATCCCCAATGTTGTTCCAGATGTGAGGGAGTTAACTACGCATCTAGCTTCTGTAACTGTGTCCTAAGTGAGTGGGCACCATGACAGATTGACACTTCAAAACCCAGTCAAACCCTCACTGAACCGCCCACGGTGACTCTCCTACAAGTATCAACAGCCACTTGAGATTGTAACCGATGATAACGCAATTACTTTCAGGTCTATTTTGATGTTAAGCATCTAAACAGGTGAAGTTGGGCGGGTACAGGTGAGAAGGTGGGCAGCTAGGCAACCACAAAGCCTTTAGGCTGAGCAGTGTTTCCGTGCCATGTGAGTGCATGTGTGTGATTGTTTGAGCACGTGCACAAAGAAGAATACGCCCCCAGTGTGAAAGGCTAGAATGACAGACAAGGTGGGGGTGGACAGCATCACTTCTGTATTAAGCCTTTGTGTTTAAGTGTGTGTGTGTGTGTGTGTGTGTGTGTGTTTCACTAGCCAGCCACTTGAAGGACACACCTGGTGGGAACAGCTATTCAACATCTACATAAAAAAAAAAGTCAAGTGTCTCAATTAAGTTATTACCATTTTCCCTTTTCGTTATTTTCCCTGTTGCTTAGTGATACATCAAACCGAAAAATAACTCAGAAATGAAGCCAAGGCCGTCAAAAAGTTTCATTTCAGTCTCTGAGCTTGATAATAAGTTGAACTGGTTGCTGATAACTGTACTTGTATAGTTGATGTGTTGCTTTATATATTGAGCAAGATTAAGGGCCAACACTTATGCACTGTTAAACGAGAACTGTCTTTGTGTCCTTATTGAACCATCACGATAAGCTCATTTTTATTTTGCATTATTTTGTATTGAACATATTTTCCAGGTTTTAATCTTCAAAAACATTAATGAATACACAGCAAACTGTAAAACTAAATTTAATTCCAGGTTGTTAAAAGAGATATTCCAATACCATTTTTTCTTTCTCGATACCGATCCGATACTAGCGTGATAAAAAAATATATAATTATTGTTATTAAAACTAGGTATTCAGTCTGTCAGTTACAAAGAACATAAATAAATGAAGCTAGGAATAAATAGCTTTCTCCTCGGTGGACAGCCTGTGTGCTAATTTGTCCTGCAGGGTGCAATATTCACACACCCTACTAGGGTGCTGTCACCCCTCCAAACAGAAGCCTTACATACTGATCATATCACCGTTTTACTTGTTGGATTTTCCACTGTGAAATATTGCGAAATGGCTGACATTTTCCTCGCTCTGACTACCGTTACACTCTCCACTAGCACCGTACTGTTGTTGTTTGCTATTTTCACGTGACAAACTACCTACAATCAGTTCTTCTTTGCTGCTCTAAAACGTCGTTGCCAGTGGCAGCCATGATGCATCCAAGGCCACTGTTTTGGGGCGGCAACGAAGATTTGAGTTCCGGCTAAACAAGTTTTTTTCTGGGTTAATAAATTATGGTATCGGATCGTTGCATAGACTGGCGTACTCGCCAATACCGATACCGAATTTTTTCCGGTATCGGACGCATTTCCGATACTAGTATCGGTATCGGAACAACTTTAGTTGTTAATGGACATCATTAACATAAGAACTATTATAAGGCACCCTGGGAACTCACTTTTCCAAACAGTTTCCAATGACAGCTTCTCAGATGGTTCTGTGTAACAAACCATGAACAAATCAGTGATGAACTGCATGTGTGAAAGGGACTTAAGGGAGTACTCACAGGATTCTTTTTAGATTCAACAATTTCTCAAAAATAAAGTGCTGGGAGACAATATGAGGTGATCACACGGTCACACCATATGAAAACTATGAGTTGAACAGTGAGTCGGCCTTGCAGGCTTACTAAACTAAAGCTTGTGTCTACGGTTACGTACGTTCATCAGCTACTAGTTGTCAGTCTAGCTGCATAAAGCTGCAGAAATACTGCTGTTGAAAATGTCATAAATGGGCCTGGACCACAGAGTACACACACCTCTGCACCAATAATTTCACACTTGCGCCATCCAACTTAACTAATTCTGTTAAAGCTTGTGCTTGATGTCTGTTCATTTTTATACAGTTAAACAGCTTATAATTAAAAGAGCAACATTCTGTAATTGTAGATATTTCACCACAATGAAACTTAGTGCCAGCTTCTTCTTACTGCAGAGTGCCGTTGCTGTGCATTTTTACACTAATGGAGACAAAAACAATCTCTTCACATTCCCGGAGACAAAATCATATTTCTTTATAGTAATCTTCTGATTAATTGTTCACATGGATAACAGTTTCAGAGCCTTCGGCGGTTCTTTATAACAGACTATCCTTTCATGAGTAACCTTGAGTCTCCTTAACCTGCTGAACTTTCATGCCTGGACAACAACATTTCTTTTGGGAGACGGAGAACAGAGTTTCAGTTCGATGAGCATTCAATCACACCTTTATTTTGTGCTTCTCGCTGCTGAGTAATGGAAGGAGGAGAGAGACGAGAGGGCAGGAACAAGAGAGACGTAGCCTTGAGCAAAGCATGCCTCACTGAGATAGCTGACAATCTCCCTCTTTCTCTCTCTCACTCCCATAATTCTGAGTGTTGAGAAAGGTAATGGTGGTGTGCAAGGCCGTGTTTTGTTGAGCGGCTGCCTGGGAAACAGATGTAACGCCCAGAGAGTGGTCCTGCCAATTTCCTGTCACACCTAATAGGGGAACTTCAAGAAAGTTGAAACTGAAATTAGGTGATCTCTTCTTTATTATGTGGTTAAACACTTGTCAACAAAACTGTGATCTGATTAGACATCACGCAACAGCTGTCGAGTCCATATAACGCAGCTACTTACTTTTGTTTTTATTGCATTTCTATTTGATTCTTTTAATTTTTCATTTCATTATGTATTTCTAATTGTTTTCACTTGTGGTCCTTTTTGTCCAATTCTCTTTCATCTCCTGGTCCTGCACATTTATTCCTCACTGTTATTTCTTCTCTCAAAATAGATCCTAACAATTTCTGTGCTTAAAAAACTAAAATGTGGACATTAAAATGTGAATGATTTGGGCCAAATGTGCCACTTTAATTTTGGAAACTATATGAGCTGGCCTTGTCCTTGTCCAGAGGCTGTGCTCTAATTCATCTCTCACTTGGGTTGGATGCCCTCCTGTAGCTAAATCTGTCCATCAGTCACTTTTTTGTGCATCAGGAGACTAAGACGAATATCCTGATGGACTGGATGCCATAATGCCACAGATGGTTACAGCCACTCTGTCATTACAGCCTTTTTAATGGGCAAGCAGCAACCAGGTGATGTTTTGTACTGAATACACCAACTAGTGCTGAATGGTGTTAAAATGACTTACTTACTTACCTAATCCATGTCACAACTTTCTTTATGTTACCTTGAAAAACCCGACATCAGCTCGTTCTTTTGAGCTATAAATCACCTAAACTAAACCGCTACAACTCTACTACCGCTTATTCATTAAAAGTTCTGATCGCTTGAAACAGCATAATTGCTCACATGTTCAAACTCAACTCAAACACCTCAAATGTATTTCATTTTTATATGTGAACAAATTTTGGTGTCAGTGTATTCAAAACAAATCACTCTCTATTTACAACTTTCTTGTTCAAGCGTGTAATGTTTCGTGTGATGTCACAATTGCTTTTCTGTCCTCGTTTCACTGAGTTAGGAAGTTCAAAGAGGCATTTAGCACCAAAACATTATGCAAAAAATCAAAACACAACCTGTATTTACCATAGCACTGACACAGTAAGTGAGGTGGAGTAAGGTGAACAAGTATTTACTGTTAGAAGACAAGATAGAATTTGTCTTGATGCATACAGCATGCCTTACGGCAGCATCCCCACCTGCAGCAACACTGTAATTCTGCAAGACAGCAAGTGGCTGCCTTTGTGTTCAAACGCTGATCTGGTATGACACACTGGCAATAACATTTGAATACTACGCAACCACAACAAGTTATTTCACGAAACAACGCCCTAAAACAATAGACATGCGTAGTCACTCTGCAGGTTTAATCAATCAATCGTCCCTCTGAGATTTCTGAAACCTGTGAGAACCAAGGACCCACATTGTTGACCTTCACTGACACCTCATCACTCACTGGCCATGTGGAGCTTTTCATCACCTTTTAATACACTCCATTTATTATCACCATTACCACTGCTGGGAAGATGTTGCCCAAATTAACTTGCGGCTCCAATGCCAGCACGTATTGCCACCAGTGCTGATTTATTTGGACAAAGTCGTAAAAAGTTAGTTTTACAGGAAGGTTGCCTCCTTCGGAAAAAACATTTTACTCTCGGGGGTGAGAGCTAAATAACACCAGAGAGGGGATGCCATAAAAAGATGGCAAGACATATAGATATAGAATAACAAATTCACAGTCATTTATTTTAAGTGCGATGAGGAAGTTGTTTTATAACAATCCTCTAGGATCCAAGTCAATACTATTGTCCACAGACTACACCTTAAAAATAACTTTCACCTCAGCCAAAGCTGCAATTTGCCAACAAAGTCTCAGGGTGCTTTCACAAGCCATAGTCCGTTTGGCTAGTCCAAATCAGAGTGAAATTAAAACTTTTGGTTTGTTTTCTATTTAGTCTGGTTCGGCATAATTCAAAGCAGATCAAATTTTGTACAAATAATTCGCTGAGGGACGTGTACGAAGGAGCAAATGTATCTTTTTCGTCTCGAGAGCTGCCACTTCTATGCAGGGGAACGCGGACTTTGATATACTACTGTTGAAGTGTTTTCACTTTGACTCGGCACTGATCTACTGTGCGCACGAATCCCTTCTCTTCCAGTTTATCTTGACTGACTTTACAAACGTCACTATTTTTGTGGACTTTAAATAACATGTTCTGTATGTTCTCTTCAGCCCAGATGTCAAGCAAACATCGGAGACCAAACAAACTGTCCGAGACCACCTTTCGAGAGTGGTCTGGGACCGTTTGTTTTTGTCCACACCAGAGTATGATTACTGCGTTCACAACTGCCCAAACGAACCACACCAGAGTTCAATTAAAACGGACTAAATGTTGGCATGTAAAAGCGCCCTCAGAGGTCCAGATTTACTAATATGAAGACACAGGTCAAATCTGCACTCACAATCTGTGAGTATTTACCACCGGGTTTACTAAGACAGTAGCTCATGATGGAGTCAGTTCCTGCCATCCAGGAACATGTGAAGTGCAAAAGTGAAGAAGACGTCTTTAAGCGTAAACCTCACCAAGTAAAAAAAAAAAAAAGGTGTTTGTGATGCTGAAATAGAAATGAGATGTGCCCCAAGAGGTTTTCTTGTAAACAAACAAAGTTATGTTTACATTCAGTGTTACTCGTCAAAGCATATAGTGTGCATCCTTGAGCTCTAACAAACACGTTGAATGCATTTCCTTTCTCATAAAACATTTGTAAAGCCAAGGTTTTTTAATCCAGCATTGTTACATCCATGGTCACTTGCTAGCAGTCGTCTTCCCCTGGAGATCAGTGGAATAGTGGGACACCATTGGTAGGACTGTGTATTGCGTCATCTGCATGCACTCACATGCATCGTGCGCATGCACGAGATAAATAAAATGGTGATCCATTCATAGAATATCGCTCAAGTCTCCACAGGGAACCATTCAGTTAAGAGATTCAAAAACATTTACTGAGTTGAGTCTGAGAAAAAAAGTGTGCTACTCAATAAAATAAGTACAGTATATTCTCAGGTTTGATGAATAACATGCATGACTCGAGGTGCAGAATGTGCCAAGCACAAATTATATTTTCCATGTCGGCATATCCCCGAGGGTCCCCATGATGTTCGATGCACAATGTCCACGCACAGCCCAAAACTGATGTCCATGCGGACTGTACTTGTGTGAACACGGCTGCCTATGCAGACAGCTGGAGTTATGTTTAAGGAAAATAATCAGAAACTAGATATACTCGGATAAGCGTGTTGATTTCTTTCCCTGAACACATTCAGAAAAAGGGAGGACATGCAAACTTCACAAAGAAAGGCTCAAACCCAGGACCTTCTAGTGCTAAACACTGAGCCACTGCTGAAAGTTAATGTAAAAGCAGACGTTACATAACAATGTCAGCATGACACAGTATTACATACTATGGCAAAATTATTTTTAAAAGATACAAATTAGCAGCAGGCTGAAGAACACTTACATTGTGATGCAGTGTGCATACTAAATTTTACGTCATACTTAGCATGAATAGTATTTTAGTATGCGATTTCGAACACAGCTACAGTTACTGATACACCTTGATCGTGTACAAGACATGCGTCTAGTGCATAGATTGTATATAAAGATGGACGACATGGCAGCTTGTGTCTTTCTAGCCAAACAGCTACAGTGGTGCTAATGTGGCAGCTAGGTGGCTCAAGCTAACAAGCTGCGGTCGTGCTCAGCTAGTGATTGGCTCAGGACCTCCGGTGTGTGGGCGGGACCTCGATACCACGGCATCACTACTGCGCAGAATCTGGCTCCAAATGACATCTAAATCTCAAGATGGCAGCTCCTGTGTCCGGGAAATTTTGGTAGTGGGGACGTGTCATCTAACTTTATATACAGTCTATGGTTGCTCAACTTAAATCACGGTGGGACTCGCGTAGCCTGGACTATAAATCAGGTTTTACTCCGGTCATCTTGTGTGACACAGGTCCCCTGTGACACAGGTCCCCCGTGCCACAACCAGCCAGCCAGCCTCCACACAGTCAGTACATCAACTTTCCTTGGATTAAGTTATTCGTAGTTTCCTCTTTTCTCACGCTGCTCAGTTCAGAGAACTGGAGGCAACCGTGATGGTGCCACTGCTAGCTTGATGGGAAAGTTGTGAACTTCATCTAAGAGCAGTGTCATGTTGGGATTCTTGACTATTGTTCCCAGAGGAAGGAAGGAAGGAAGCAGGCAACTTTAGAGGGGCGTTGGTACTACAGCTGGCTCTGGCAATTGGAAGCCACGGAGCAATGATGATTATTACTTGACAACGATTGGTGTGGTTCAAACTCACGTAAAAGGAGATGCTCTGGAGAGGATACTGCAATGTGGGGCCAAGAATTAAAAATGTTTGTGCACCTTTACAGCACACAAAATGTGTCAGAGGGTTATGATATACTGGAAAAACAAAGTTCGGAAACTTGTGTTTGGTGGATTATTTCTCTGTTGTTTCAATGCTAATTGGCATTGTATTTTACATTGTTGGAAAGCCTGTTTATTTACCTTCGCAATGATGTCGAACTTGTAAGAATCATGCATTTGTAGGATGAGCAGCACAGCTGATTATGTGGGTAGCGCCCAAGAAAAATTTGCCGAAATGCTCTGCCACTGGTAAACAGTGTATTCTCATAAGGCTACCAGGAAGCCTGCAATGACTGCCCTTCACCGTCAGGCCCGTTTGTGCTGGTGTCGACAACACAGACAACGGAACCTGAACATGTGGGGGAATGTCATGTTCAGTGATGAGTCCAGGTTCTGTCTGCGAAAGTTGGATGGCAGGGTCAAAGTATGGAGACGACGCGGAGAACGCTATGCTGATTGTTGCACCGATCGAGAAACAGCTTTTGGTGGGGGCAGTGTCATGGTGTGGGGCGGCATCTCCCTCACTGGCAAAACAAGGCTCGTCATCATTGAAGGCCATCTCAATGCAGTGAGATGTCGGGATGAGATTCTGCAGCCAGTGGCGATCCCATATCTCCACAATCTGGGACCTAACTTCATCCTCGCTCGCCCCCACAGAGCCAGGGTTATCACAGACTACCTCCACAATGTGGGAGTAGAGAGAATGGAACGGCCTGCCAAGAGTCCAGACCTCAACCCAATTCAACACTTGTAGGATCAGCTTGGGTGTGCTGTACGTGTTAGAGTGACCAACACAACCTCGTTGGCTGACCTGCAACGAATCCTGGTTGAGGAATGGAACGCCATCCCACAGCAACGTGTGACCAGGTTGGTGACCAGCATGAGGAGGAGGTGCCAGGCTGTTGTGGCTGCGTATGGATCTTCCACCGCTACT
>CAKAKR010059951.1:0-22320 GCA_916700685.1 Adelosebastes latens
GGTTCCTCATGGTGATGAACGGTAACCTGGTCGACTGTCTTCTGGTTCCTCATGGTGATGAACGGTAACCTGGTCGACAGTCTTCCTGGTTCCTCATGGTGATGAACGGTAACCTGGTCGACTGTCTTCCTGGTTCCTCATGGTGATGAACGGTAACCTGGTCGACAGTCTTCTGGTTCCTCACGGTGATGAACGGTAACCTGGTCGACTGTCTTCTGGTTCCTCACGGTGATGATAATGTTGATTCCATAAATAAACTCTAAAACCAGTAAGAACATGTGGTGCAGAGCTTCTAGACGAATACAAAGATCACAAAGTGCTGGTCGGTGTGTGTTTGCACCGGGGGGGTGGGGGGGGGGGCGTGACCTTTAGCACCTCTTATCCTCTCACCATCTGCCCCCCCACTCTCTCCAGTGGATACTGGCCAATAAAGTAGAGATGCCATGGAAACAGGCCTGAAAGAAAAATCCCCCTGATGGTTTTTAAGTGCACAGCAAACAGCGCTGTGAGGTGAGGGGGGGGGGGACAGGTGAGACGGAGTGAGACTCAAATCTTCCCTGAAACTGCATTTAGATGAAACCAACACAGATGTGACGGTACAGATGTAACGGTACAGATGTAACGGTACAGAGGGATGGGACGCCCCCTGAAACTTGTACTACATGATACAAACACAAAACAATACTAGTGACATCAAAAACTCTCCCTTGAAACCACCAATACTACTAATACCCTTTGTGTCTCACTTTAAAAAAACATATATCAAATGTCAGTCAAGAAACTTATTTTTCACTTTTGCTGAGTTAAATCTTTTTACCAAGATCAGACCTGGTCATACCAAACATTCACCGATCAGCCGTAACATTCAGACCACTGACAGGTGAAGTGAATAACATGGATTATCTGGTTACCATGGCACCTGGCAGTGGGGGGGATGTATTAGACAGGAAGTGAACATTTTGAACTTTGTGTTGGAAGCAGATAAAATGGGCCAGCGTAAGGATGAGAGCGTCTCTGGTTAGACGACCAGGTCAGAGCATCTCCAGAAGTGCAGCTGTTGTGGGATGTTCCCGGTGAAGCTCCTTTCAGACACAACGAGACAACGCCACCACTGACCTCTGAAACACGTTATTTCTAACGGCTAGCGCCGCGCCACGACAGCTTTTCGCTGCTAACCCTGCACGCTGTGGCGAGCGCAGCTTTTTAAATTTATTTAATTTATTTTTTAAATTTTCATGACAAACAAAAAAAGTAACATCTACAGACAGACTCACAAACATAGCAACCCCACATACAGAAAACAAGCATCAAATAAAATAAAATAAGATAAAATAAAATAAAATAAAATAAAATAAAATAAAACAAAATAAAATAAAAAAAATAAAAAAAATGAAAAATAATAATAATAATACAAAATTAATAATAATAATAATACAAAATTAATAATAATAATAAAAAAAGACAACCACCACAAGAAAGCCAGACAAAGATACAATCACCTTTCCGCCTACGTCATATCAGGGAAAGAACAGAAAAGAATAGCCAAACTGGATATCACGCGTGGCGTGGCGTGGCGTGGTGAGCGAAGCTTAAACATGAGCTCAAACTGCCCGGCGTCACGAGCATAGACTGCTCTCTTCCGCCGGGAAACGACAGTTGGTGTACCTCTATAGTTGTCCGGGTGGAAACAGTAGAGATTATACAAACTGTTCAGTTCCAGAAACAGGCTGAGATAATGAAAAGGAAAAAAAGGTGTGAAAATGTGAGAATGCTAAAAGTCTCTTTAAGCTCCATTCTGTGTATGAAAGGTGCCATATGAATACATTTTATTATTATTATATATGTCGGAACAGTATTTTAAAGAAGGCTTATTTAGAGAAGGTGGAAATCTATTAAATAGACTCTTGAGAGAGAGAAAGATCCAAACAGACAAACTAATGACACTGATTTGTATTATTTTGTAGTCGAGTCCGTCAGATAGAACGTTCCTCTGGAAGTTGAGACCAGTTATAATTCAGCTGTCAGACAGTCGTCTGTCTGCTCTCGGCCCACGCGGCCTGCTCACTGTTTTCCGTGTTACAGGAAGTGATAAACGTTCTTATCAACACACACACACACACACACACACACACACACACACACACACACACACACTGACTGACAGAGCTCTCCTCCGTCCTGTGCATGGGCATGCATGGCTAATGACACCACAGTTCCACCGTCTGCCTACAGGTGGCAGGTCGGTCATAGAAATGTGTGATGCTGCTCCGTCACACACACACACACACACACACACACACACACACACACACACAGCATGGAGGGTATTTAAACACTGGTATATGATCCGGTGTAAAGGTCAGTGTGTTCCTGGTGTTTCTGTGTGACGGCTTTGTGTTTGTCCAGGAGATATATGAAAACACCAGAATGTGCTTTTTAATCTACTGAATGTTTTTTGGGAGTTTCTTTCATTTCAGTGAAACTTCTTTTTATTTCAGCTATATGGCCTCTTCTGTGAACATCTTTTAGGATTTATTATCTCTGCAAGTAATTAATATTCCACATAACATTTATAAACACGACAGCGTCTGTAGGTTGTTCTCAAGACTTATTCCACACTGAGTTTATCTCCTCTGGTTTGACAAACTGCTTGGAGATGCTAAACTTCAGCCAGTTCATGTGTCGGTCAGTGGAACTATATGTTTGCAATATATGTTTCTCCTTTTGATATTTGTCATCTGGTGTTCTTTAATCGACCGGTCAGATTGAATGGGAAAGGATCATATATATATATCTTTATATATATATATTATATATATATGAAGATATATAGATGAAGGTAGATGAATAGCAGAGATTTCTATAGCTTTAAATAGTCCGTTTATTAGGTACACCTAGATGAAACTCAAACTGTCTACGATAGATCCTCCTTCATCAAGGTTCATAATTTATATAGTTTGTGTTGAAACTGTTCCAAACGGCGTCTGAAGGTTTCACAGACCGGAGGAAAACAAGCAGTCAGAGTTGTTCTATTAAACTTCTGACTTTATTTCTCATAATATTATGACTTTTTTTCTCGTAATCTCAGATTATTTTTTTAATACTCCGTCGTAGATAATATCTATGAAGCACTTTAAAAGAAACTTCCCTTATTTTAATGGTAAGAAGATATTAGTATATATTATATAGTATAGAGTATAGATCTGGACATGTAGTCCTCCCTCTCTCTCTCTCTCTCTCTCTCTCCCTCTCTCTCTCCCTCCCTCCCTCTCTCTCTCTGTGTGACGTCAGAGTCGTGTCCCCGCCCCCCCCTGGTGTAGTGTGGATGGTCCTGTAGTGGTAGCTCTCTCTAGGTCTCTGTATCTCTGCAGCTCCTCTCTTCTCTCACCGCCTCCCTTCATCCCTCCAGCAGCTGATTCCGTCCGTCTCTAATAAACAACAGATAAACCGGTAACCGGTAACCGGAGAGAGAGCGGAGGAAACACGAGGCTTCATGTTTCTAATCTGTCAGAAGTGAAGGTGAGGAGGCGTTCTGATTGATTATTGATTATTGATTGATTTAGTTGTTGGTGCATGTTGGTGGAGAGAGTCTGCAGAGAGAGCTGATAACTGATCACTCATCGATAACTGGGATTAAACAACACTTTGCATGCTGTTGGTGGTCGGCTGTCTCCGTCTGTCTCCGGTTGTCTCCGGCTGCAGCAGCTCCGGTACAACTTCTATTGTGTTGTTGTGATCTGTGTTGGAGCTCCATGCAGCGACCTGCTCTCCTCTCTGAGCCGCTGGATGAGGCTCTCTGTGCAGCTGCAGCAACAGACCTCTCCGGTCCGGTACCGGTCCGGTCCGTGCTGCGACACCCAACCTGACTGTCATTATCATGCACGGTTGTGCGTGTTGTGGTGTAATGCAGAGTGCAGTAGGCCAGCGTGCTCCTCACAGACGCACATTGTTCTGTGTCTGCGCGTGCGCGATTGAGAGATGAGCTTGCATGTGTGTGTGTGTGTGTGTGTGTGTGTGTGATGCGGAATGACCATGCACCCGCACACAGTGAGGAACAATCGGTGGCGCGTGCCATGCATTGAAACAGTGGCCTCTCATTTGAATGGACCATTATGACGTATGATGGAGGAAGAGGAGGAGGAGGAGGAGGAGGAGAGCAGCATGTACTGTAGCACCAGGAACAAAAACATTATTAAACTGATATTTATATGTAATATATTATAATATAGATAGATAGATAGGTACATAGATAGTTCTTTGTGATGGATGGCTTTCCTAGCTAGATTGATCAATAAGGGGATTTCTTAGTAGTTTACACAACACAAGTGCTCGCCATCCAATCGCCAAAAAATGCCAATTCTTGCAGAAAATCTCCAAAATGTCAAAAGTTTATGATCCCAAATCACAGCAGGTCTTTTTCTCTGGTGTTCCTCGAGGTCTTGGTGTCTTAATGTGGTATTTTGGAGGGATTATTGATCATTGTTATCAATTCTCCAGAGGTAAAAAATGGTTAAATTTGGCACCAAATCTGTGGAACAAATGGTATCAACCCAATAAAATTGCTGCAGCAACTTCTGAGACATGATAGAGCATGGAGATGACCATCATATACTTCTATTATAATGTTCTAAACCCTTATATACTTTCACTATTTATTTTAAAGGGGACAAGTCATGCTCATTATTAGGTTCATACTTGTATTTTGTGTTTCTACTAGAACATGTTTACATGCTTTAATGTTCAAAAAGCACATTATTTTCCTCATACTGTCTGTCTGAATATACCTGTATTCATGCTCTGTCTGAAACGCTCCGTTTTAGTGCATTTCAACAGAATTGCGTTGCTAAGCAACAGTTTGGGTCCATGTTTACTTCCTGTCAGCTGATGTTATTCACATACACTGCAACAGGAAATAAACTGGGACACATTTAGTATGTTTATGTTTAAAACTGTGAAATGGTCTAAATATTGTAGATTGGTGACATCACAAATGGACAGAAATCCTGACGTCTTGTTTCAAACGCTCAGTTTCTGAATACGGGCTGTGTGTATTTATCCGTGGATTGAGTGTTTTGATACTTTCACAGTATTTATATAGAATTTAAACCTGCTTTATATTATAAAAGACATGAAAATCTCACTTTTTACAATATGGGACCTTTAAATAATTAATTCACGTTTATTTCTGATTTATGACTAGAACAACTTGACACAGAGTGCTGAGCCCACTTGTTTCTCAACAGTGTTTCTTCAGGAACAGGATGTAACATCATCTCTAAAGGAATCTAGTTGTAGTCTTGTAAATAGTGACCCTGCAAGATCATGGATGCATAAAGAGAACTGGATCCAGCGTTGGAGGCGGGGCCCCGTTCATTCCTATCAGAGTGTCTCCGTGGAGCATGAAGCCTAAATGGCTCCACTTCCGACTGGAAAACACCCGTAACTACCGGTGATCTTCCGCATCCGTTGGGCCCATAGAGCAGGCGCAGTAGCGTCCGCTCGGTCACATGACTCGGTCACGGGGTCCCTGCCGTCACGCCGTCGTCACGGCTTGGCGCTCCAGCCTCGGTCTGGGTCTCATTCACATGAACGGAGGAAGGGAAATAACTCTGGATTCAGCTATTAGTGCGTTTTATAACTTTTAGGACTTAATGATTTAAATAAGGACTATTAGAGTGTTCTACTGGGGAGTTGATTCACCTCAAAATAAATGATCCTCTGAGTAATGCCCGGTTCAGACTACACGATATCAGCCCGGTCATAGCCCGACACGGCCGTCGTAGGGTGTCGACTCGGACCGGGAACGATAAATGAGTGTCGTGTGCAATAATCGATGGTTTTATCTCGTGTAGTGTGTCATAGTACACGACAACCGACGCCGCGTCTGGGACGCCTCACGACGTCCCGACAGAAAGTCGCACACGGCTGTAAACAGAAGGCTACTTATTATGCAGAATGATGTCATCGGACCTTCAACTGCTGCCGGACCTTGCGGTAGGATATTCAATCTTGGTTATCTCGGAGTAAAAAACACCACCGTCATGGAGCATCCTGTTGAGCACCCGCTTTCTCTTCTCCCTGTGGATTATATTTTTATAGTTTTCCCCCGGAGTCTCGTGGGCCCCTGTACATGGTCGGGCCGGGGGGGTTTGAGCCCCGGTAAGCCCGTATATATTAAGACGGCGGTGCCGGGAGAGTGTGTGTTGTCGGAACAGAGGACCGCGTGTAGTCCGTCATGTGTCGCGGCCGAGTCACGACAAGAATTTATGACTCTCTATCGTCTAATCTGACAGAGTGACCATCGTAACCGTCAAACACATCCTGTAGTCTGATCCTGGCATAACAGACGTCTCTTTCCCAATGTAAGTCTACAGGGAAAAGTCTTTTTGGACCCGATGGCATCACGTGACGAACACGGAGGTTGTAGCACCGCCGTTTTACCACTACGAAAGTTGGCGTCAACGACCGGCGCACTTCCTGGAGGCTTGTGCAAGAGTCTGTGACTAAAAACTCTGAGACTTGAGACACATTATCTTTAGATGTGAGAGGGTGTCCGACATCTTTTCAAAGTCTCCTAGTGTCTGGTCGGCATCAGTCCACGAAGATTTCTTTAGTCGATTAGCCGTTTTTTTTATGCGTTTTTCACGCTGAATGACTTTTTTCTTAGAAACTTCTGAGCTGGATAAACAGCAGATTTAAAGCGGTGCTTTGGTGGAGAAACAAAAAGGTTTCTCTCACTGTGTGATGAGTACAGCTGCAGGTGTTTCATGGTTCTCTGCTGGTGTCAATGACAGAGACTGGATTCTGAGCAGCAGCAGCAGCAGCAGCAGCAGCAGCCCAGGAGCTGATAAGAATTCAGTGCCTTGCACAAGGGCCCTCCAGCAGGGGGGGGGGCAGAGGCTTCCTGACGGAGAGGCTGGAGCCGAGGTGCTCCAGCTGAAGGACGGACTCTCTGAGTGCTGCATAGGTCTGCTGCCAGCAATCAAGTATATATGCTCTGTACACAGAGCGTGTTTCCATGGCAACGTCTCTCCCGGGGAATCCAAACTTTCTGCTGGTTTGTTTTAAAAACTCATTTTATAGTTTTGTCACTGGAAGAAGAAAAAATGTAGTTTTTCTGAATCAGTTTAATGTGCAGAACGTATCGATCAGATTTTGATGTCCAGTTGAAATGTCTCGCTGGGACACAGCGGTGGACTTAAAGGCACCAGAAACAGATAATATCTACGACTCTCAGCGGTCGTGTGTGTGTGTGTGTGTGTGTGGGTGTATTTCAAAGCATTCAGCGGCCACGTTCAAGGTCAAAGGTGAAAAGGCACATTATAACGTCTAGTCCAGGGGTCAGCAACCTGCGTCTCTTTAGCTCCTCTCCAGTGGCTCCCTGTCGATTTATAAAAAACATTAGTGGAAATGAATAACTGTTCTTTGTTTACATTTTCATTTTTATTTATCATTGTTGTAGGTCTATGGTACGACGGTACGACGGAGTATTTGGGCCACATAAAGTCATAATATGATGAGAATAAAGTCATAGGTTTACGAGAAAATAAAAAAATAGTCATATTATAAAGTAGTAATTTTACGTGTTATTTTCTGTTTTCCCCCAAAACTTCTGACTTTATTCTCATAATATTATAACTTTTTTTCTCTTAAAGTTATGACTTTATTCTCATAATATTACGACTTTTTTCTTGTAAAGTTATGACTTTAATTAATAATATATAATAATATATAATTTAATAATTGTTACGTCATTATTTTCATTTTCATTGAAAAACATTAAAATTAATATATTGTGATTTTGCAGGGATCTTGTGCATCCTGCACAAATATAATAATTAATAAATAATGAATGATAACAAAGGTGAAATTCAATGTAAAACTACTGAAAACAGCCAGATTAACTAAACTAAAACCGTTGAACTCCACCACCACTCACTACTCAAGAAGGAAAGCGGCTCCCTCACTGTGACGTAATATGACGTCATTTTTAGGAGCAAAGCTAAAAACGTCTATTTTCCCTCTGAATTTATCCCCTTATGCCTCATAAAACATATAAAATCCTGCATCAACTTCTCAAACGGTAATTTTAAGGAAAGGTTTAAGCATAAATGTAGTAACTTTAAGTCGGTATAATCTGATGTGTAGAACAGGACGTCTCTGCAGCATCACGATATTTCATTTAAAATGGTATTTTGACACAAATAGAAGGCGAATGAATGGATAATGAAACTAATTGTTAGCTGCAGTTGTGTGGCGTCTCAGGGGTTAATGTGGTCACAGATCTCCCCCCCACCCTCAGATCCTCTCCCAGGATAAATCCTCCTGTGAGGGCCTGCTGAGCTCCTCTCTGCTCCAAAATAACTCCAGTTTTCTCCCCTGACCCGGCCATGTGCTGCCTTCTAATCCCCTCATCCTCATCCTCTAACCCTCTCCCTCCGCCTGCTGGACCGGCTGGGTGAGGTCCCTCCTGGTTCTGGACTCTCTGTCTGCTGCACCTTGGGAACGCTCTTTCCTTTCTTTAGCTTTGTTGTGTTTGTCAGAGGTCACGAGGGTCAGACACCTTCCTTTGGTCTACGGCTGCAACTAACAATTATCTCATTATCAATCTGGGTTTCTACGGGTCTACGGGATTCTCCAAATCCACGATTCCATTTGACTTTCGGTTCGGTTGGTTTTATGCGCTGACGACTGTCATTTACACTTTCAGATTCTTCTTTAAAAAGAGAACTGAACTCCCTTTTTATTTAGAAAGTGTTTCATAAATTAAAAAGCTGCATCTTTTTAATACCAGTATCTGTGTGACCCACCTCAGAACATAATCAGTACAAAAACACAACAGAAATCCATCTGCAGTGTGTTACAAGTGTGCTGAAATATACAAAAATACAGTTTTGTTGTCATTTACTGTCGCGCTCGTTTCTCTCCTCTCTCTCTCTTCTGATCGCTGTTGGTCACCGAGGTCGGAGGCGGAGCTTTGGACACAGTCTAAAGGTTCGTGTCCAACGGGGCGTTTTTTATCGCAAGGGCATGCGCTGCTTCCCAGCATTGAACGCTTGGAGGGCCGCCACGACACACAACACACTCGGCACCTGATTGGACGAACGCTCTCCCTCTGTGGGGCTGCTGCTCTCAGATTTCAAACCGGAAACAGTATGGAGGCTCGTTTGGAAACTTTCTTCTCTTAATTCACGAAAATAGTTCACCGAAATGTGTTTCTGAAAACATTTGAGGAGAGAAATAATCCATGTTGATGAATCTGTATTTATTTTTGGATCGACAACGTTTATATTAAAAGAATCTCAGGAGTTTCGAGAGACGGCGAGTCGCGTCGGACGCCCCTGATTTGCATAAAGTAGACTAGACCTCAACTTTATGCAAATGAGGAATGGCCGTCGTGACGCTCCATCTCTCGAATCGCGCCGCCAGGCTACCAGAATGCATTGCACGGCTGCTTACATAGACAATGAATGGGAAGCCTGGAAAGGATCCTGTGGACACGTACCATGAGCGCTGAGAAACGGTGCTCTGCAGTCCGTTAACTTGTTGCTACCAACATCAGCTGCTCTGATTCAACAATGTTGAGTAGAAAAAACTTACATGTACGCTTAAATTCAAAAGAAATTGTTCTGTCGGGAGATGCAGCGACTTAATGCTAACTAAGTAAGAGTAGAAGAGCTATGATGAGTAGGGAAACGTAACTTAGTAAATAACTTAAGTCTGCTAGCGGCTAGGTTAATTCATGCTTTGTAAAATACCATATACTGTATAGGCATGCAGGAAGTGTCCCGAGTACATCCCCAAACTGGCCGACAGCTGTCTGTCTGATTCAGTCTGCTTCTAACAATAAGCCCGTCCAGCTCGTCCTGCGGCGTCTCACAGCGTATCTTTGTGAAATGCCTTTGGCCGCAGTGAGCGCTGCTGGCGTGTACAGTATAGTGTACACTAGTATTGTTGCATTTGAACTACGTGACATTTAGTATATGATATCCATCCTAAATCCACCCTGTCAACATTTCCATGTGACGATGATGTGATCACAAGCAGAGTCACTCTACTCGCCAAGACCGTTCAAATCAGAGGAATTCTTCTCAGAGGGACGTTCGTGACTAATGTGATGACATTAGTACACGCTGACGCACATCGCAGACGGATAAATGAGCGGTTGTGTCAGACGGTCGACTATACATATCACTCTGAATATAAATGTCCAGTTCCACTTGTTCTTCATCTGCTTTCACACTGAAACACATTGATTCTTCTTCTTCCATCTATGGCTTCATATTGTTATAAAATACTGTTCGGACGTCCCCGAAATCATCCGACAGACATGTGACACGAGATAAACGCCATCATTTATCCTGTGCACTCAGTTTGTTTTTTATCTGAGAGCAAAGACGTGTTAACAAAGTAGAAGCTGAAGCTGCACCGCGAGAGGCCGATTAAGACTCAAGATCACAAGTTGATATTTTTCCTCCCCTGCAGATGAGTCAGCGGCTCCTGAGCTCCCTTCAGGTGGTCATTATACCGGAGCTGCTGGCGGCTCACGAATCAGAGGCAGAGATTGAATTCATCTTTATTTTGGTTAATAATTCAATATGATAATTTATCGTCTTTCAATGGAATCATATCCTGATGAAATCACTTCTGACCACCGTTGTGTAGGGATGCACCGATACCAATCTTCTTCAGACCGAGTACAAGTACTTACATTTGGGTTCTCGCCGATACCGAGTACCGATACCGAGTACCGATACCGAGTACCGATACGAGTACTTCTCTGAGCCAAAAGACCCTCGTTAACAGCCAGCTGGAGGGTGTGAGCGACACACGGCAGGCTGGGGAGTCCAGCATACGAGGCGGTGCGCCGCCACCGGCTCTAGGTCGGCTTGGAAAGGCTCGGGGTGAAGGTGCCTCCCGGGGCCGAGGCCAAAGTGCTCGCTGCGCCCTCTCTCCCCGCCGGGGAGGGACAGGGCCCCTTGCTCCCGGTGCGACTGTCGACCGGGGCGGACTGTCCTCAGTGCGCCTCAACCGCGTCGTGCCCCCAGGGCGGGGCTCGGCCCACGTAAAAGGCGCCAGGGGTCTGCAGTGATGTCTGCAACCCACCCGACCCGTCTTGAAACACGGACCAAGGAGTCTAACGCACGCGCGAGTCAGAGGGTGCAAGCAAAACCCCGTGACGCAATGAAAGTGAGGGCCGGCGGTGGGCCTGCTATTTGGCTAAATACTGAGGATATACTGTAAATCTACAGAAATTTCCGTTTTAGGGTCGAAGCAAATGCCCGTAAACTTAACGGAAAATGTCCTGGTAATTTTCTGCCTGGACATTATCTGTATTTCTACGGATTTTGTTCTTAGAGTGTACTCATTAATATTATATTCCATTTCTGCCAATAGATCCCCCTAAATGTTCCACACTGGCCTCACACAGAGGACACTATATATATACTGTATATATATATATATATATATATATTATAAATATATATATATATGATGTGACTGTAGACTGTCGGGTTACGTGATCTAAATGTTGGACTTCCTCGCTGCACACATTCTACTATTAATGAGACAAACTAATGGTTTCTTGAAGGTAGTTTTCTCAGTAATTCTTCCTGTAATTAAAGCGTTGCTAATCCAGTTATTATTAGCCAGTGTTGGATACGTCACGGTGGGACATTATGCAGCTTTCTGCTCTGTCTCAGTGTTCGTCTGCTTCTGCCTGGCGGGAGGTTTACTTGTGCTTGATGAGCTCAGTCTGTTGTGTTTGATTAGTACTGCCTGAGGCCAGTGTGTAGTTCCCTGGCCTTTATAGTGGAACCATAAAACAAGGAGAGGTCGAGCTGAACGCCTCATGTTTTAGGTCAACAGAGACTGAATCCACTGCATGTCAGGATTACATCTTTCACATTTAATTTCAGTTAAGTCAGGGGTCAGCGACCTTTACTATCAGAAGAGCCATTTGGGCAAAGAAAAAAAAAATCTGTCTGGAGCTGCAAAACATGTGATCATTGTGATGAAGGTAACGCAGTTTATAGTCTAAGTATATAGAATATAAGTCTAATGCAGTGAGGGCCAAAGAGACAATGTACTACGGAGTATTAGGGCCACAATGAGGGAAAAAACATCTGAGATTTACAGAATAAAGTCATAACTTTACGAGAAAAAAAGTCGCAATATTACGAGAATAAAGTCATAATTTTACGAGAAAAAAAAAAAAAACACGTAAAAGTACTACTTTATAAAATGGTGACTTTATTTTCGTAATATTATGACTTTATTCTCGGTACCGTCGTACCATAGACCTACAACAATGATAAATAAAAATGAAAATGTAAACAAAACACAGTTATTCATTTCCATTTTTAAGAATCCCCAGGGAGCCACTGGAGAGGAGCTGAAGAGACGCAGGTTACTGACCGCTGGTTTAAGTGAATGACGACAGCTCAGTCGCTCGTTTTCTTGACATTTGGGTCTAATTTATCTCACATCATGTACAGTACACCTGTTCAAAGACTGGTGTACTGTAAATACAATGTGAAGGATCAAAGGACTTTATTTGTTCTTATGTATATTTTATATTTTAGTGAAGCGTGTTCTCAAAGCTCCCTGTGGTTTCTGTAGTTCGCCTGCACAGTTTGAATTCCTTTCTTCCTCTCGAGGTTTCATCTTATTTATTTAAGAGAAGCTCAACAAAACCCTAAACCTTCAGGCAGACGTGGGCGGTTGGGTTGAAAGAGGTGGGGCTTTTGTTCGAGTGTTCGCAGGGTTAAAGTCTTTTCAGAGTTCACAGCGAACTCTCAGAGGATAAAAACCATTCAGCAGCTCCGCGTGAACAACCTGTTAAGGAGATTCACTTTCACAGTTTTGTTTGAGCACGAACGTGTTTTAGTTCTTAAAAGGGTTGTCTCGTGTGACGCTGATCGGGTTTTAAATCAGATAAAACACTAAATGTTGCTGATGGTTGTAGCCATGAAACTCACCCACCTTGATTTCTTTGAATAAATCCGGTTGTTTTCTCAGCCGACCCTGCGGTCCCCACCGGTGCAGCCGAAACGCACTGCCCACATTGAAATGAATGGGAGGACGCTTGATTCGGTGTGAACGCAGCCTTAATTGTTCACCTCCCACCAGCTAACCCAAACCAAAGTTGTCGTATTATAACA
Organism: Adelosebastes latens; assembly: GCA_916700685.1. Taxonomy (NCBI): domain Eukaryota; kingdom Metazoa; phylum Chordata; class Actinopteri; order Perciformes; family Sebastidae; genus Adelosebastes; species Adelosebastes latens. The sequence goes on from CAKAKR010059951.1 coordinate 13,167, forward strand.
TGTCCTCGGGATAAAAGTGTCAATCATGAGCATTATGTGTGTTATTCTATAGTGGGTTACGGAGGAAGCGTTTCCATGTAATTACCTCGGCGGTCTGTGGCATACCGGTGCTGCCTGGCGGCCATGCTGCTGTGTGCTCAGTGCTCAACCAGTGGAACCAGAGAGTCCCTGCAGAGATCAGCTATATAATACAGCTGGAGCTGAACTCTGCTCCTCTACTGCTCCTCCACGGCTCCCTGAAGCCTTCAACCCCTCCAGCTCTCTTCCTCTTCCTCATCCTCCCGACTTCTAATAGCATAAACTGATAGCCGGTCTCGGTCACGAGGGAGCCCGGCTGGCTGTAGGCGAGATGGACAACTCAATCTGAGTGCTGATCGTTGCCGGTCTGGAAGTCGGAGCAGTTTAGCTGCCTGGAAAAAGAAATGATAGGCAGAGAAAAGGAGTGTTAAATGATCCAGCAATAGAGAGAGATGGGTCACATATTTATTAGGAAATTTCCTGGCAAAAGGTTTGCAATTAAACAGTAGGGCTGGGACGATTCAACAATCTCCTGATTCAATACTATCACGATACTCATTATGTATTGTGATCTATTGTGATTTTTGTTAACTTTTTTAACACTAGACTATGAGAAAAAGTGGAATCATTCACTTCTAGGGACTTTTACTTTGGAAAATATCTAAATGAATCCAGTAAAAATGTTTGTTACTTCTCCAAGGTGGTCTCTAGCTCTCCCGTCAGCTCCGTTCTCTTTATCCATCCATGGTCAGCTCCATCGGGGCCGTTTCAATGCAGAGAACACAAATGTCAGTATCTGGGTGCTCTACAGTTGTAGCGTCGGCCCATTTGACCACGGAGACGAGAGCGACGGCCGGCTCCACCGCCACGTTACCGCCATACCGTAACGTTTCCTGTCCCTGACAGAGTTAGCATGCAGCTTTAGCTCTGCTCTGTCTAGCTCTGCTTTTCCTGTCAATGTGTGAAACCCAAAGTGTTTCCATCCTTTACTGGATGTGTAGTGTTTACCACGCTGGATTTAACATGGGAGGGTGCAGGTCGTATCCACGCTGACCCTCCAACGTTTTAGACTTCCTCGTTTCGGCTCGCTGAGGTTTGTTTTGGTTGACGGATACGGAACGGATATGACGTCACGTTACTCAGACTACAACAATAAAAACTTCCTTCTACCTCCACATAGACTCAAATTTAGCAAATATATCGAATCTGACATTAAAACATCTATTCCAAAATTGTTAAAAGAAAAACCGATATGTTGGTGAATCGATGAATTTTCCCAGCCCTCGTTCCCGTTTTATCCGGCAGTGCTATGCATTAGTTTACATGTTGACCTCTGTTGTTGGTTGGAGGTGCCTGGTTCTAGTTCTCAGTAGTATTTAGTATTTAGTATTCAGTATTTAGTATTTATTTAGTATGTATATGTGTTTGCAGGGTGGAACTAGCCTGGTCCAGCAGTGACCTTTGCCTGGACTAATCCGTGCTGTGTTTCTCTAGGATTGCTTCCTGCAGGGGAAAGGGGTTAATCGTCATGCTCGGGGCAGATTTGTGACTGACTGGATTAAGTGGGGCTCAGAGTGTTGGACACTCCACTAATCTCTGGTATCCATGCCCCTGCTGGCTGCTGGGGAACGGCCCGGCCCGCTGACTGACTGACTTATTCTCTGGTTGACTGGCTGACTGACTGACTGACTTATTCTCTGACTGACTGACTGACTTATTCTCTGGTTGACTGGCTGACTGACTGACTGACTGACTGACTTATTCTCTGGCTGACTGACTGACTGACTTATTCTCTGACTGACTGACTGACTTATTCTCTGACTGACTGACTGACTGACTCTCTGATTGACTGGCTGACTGACTGACTGACTGACTGACTTATTCTCTGGTTGACTGACTGACTGACTGACTGACTTATTCTCTGGCTGACTGACTGACTTATTCTCTGACTGACTGGCTGACTTATTTCCTGATGGCCCAAGTGAACGACTGACTGATCCGATGATGAAGATGGAGCGGTTGAGTTTCCAGCTGACGGACAGCTGAGAAACATAGAAAGAAAACGCTCTTTAAATCTCTCCCTGAGTCCAGCTGGACTCCGGACCCCACACTCGCCTTTTTTATGTAGAAACTCAGCGTAGAAACCTTTTGTTATATTTGTGTCAGTGTTGATTCAACACTTTACAACAGTTCCCACTCCCTCGTCCCACTTTGTGAGTCAATGATTAGCTGAGGCTGCTCACTAGTTTTAAGTGTTGGAATGAACTCTACCTGCTTTTTGTGTGGCGGTGCAGCTCAGGTTCCACAACCTCCTGAAGTCATTTTAGCACCGAGCACCCATTAACTCCTCCCGACCGTCCGTCTGACGGTCGCATGAATTTCAGACATGTCAGAAATTTTGGTCGTCCGTCCACAGGCTCTCTCTCAGTTGAAGCAGAGCCACGAGCCGATTCCCCGACGTCAGCGCCTTTTTTCTGCTCTTTTTACAGTAATCAGAGCGTAGCTATCAGGTTCAGGTTCAGGTTCAGGTGACTATATTTGTACCTGTAGGTAGATTTGATTTGCAGCAAAAATAGAGGATGGCATCTGTATTGACAATAAATGAAGCAGTAGAGCAAAGACAAAAAACATGACAAGTACTCAAAGGCTTCCTGGGATCAGGACCCAGCAAAAAGAAGGCCACAAGAACAATATTAAAAAACGCTGAAATATCAGGACAAAGGCACAATAAAACGACAATAGGATAAACTTTCCATAAATATGTGCAAATGTTGCTATAGGACGTATTTAAATGAACAATGCAGCTGGAACAAAGCTGTTCCTGTAGCGCTTTCGAGATGATAATGTACAATAGATGTAACTAGTTAAACGTAGCTAGCTTACCTCCAATTCTCTCTGCTAAATGGACGAGCCGTACTGTCCACGTCTTCCTCGCCACCTGAGAGTCCGTCTAACGTGACACCGCCGCCTCTGTTTTTAGACGTTTCAGCAGACAGGATGACTCAGATGATGAAGGCAGCACGTTTGTCTAAAGAGAGGATACACTCCATGTTTTTGGTAACATGCCGTTGTCCTGTTTCTGTTTGAAAATGGCAGTTTTAGGATTTTTGATTTGGTTCACGTAACCGTCAGTTTTCATTCACAGTAAAAACTAGAATGGCACTCAGAGAGCGCAGACCTCCGCCAAGGTGCGTGACTTTAAAACCAGATCCCAGCTCACAGCTGGCGGTACCGTGAGGTGGTCGGCTTATTATTAACACGGTGTATTTCCGTGTAACGTATCGGCGGATGCCTCTCTCATTCAGCAGCCTTGTTATGTCTGTAGAACGTTACACTACGTTGTCTCTTATCCCGTCATCTACCGCTTTGTTCTTTCTGAACGCGGACGGACAGCAGCTCCCGCCGCACCTCGATGTCTCGCCTCACATCCACACACGTATCTCTCTGCTCTCAGGAGGAGGCCGGGTCACGCGTCATCATCGCGTCATCAACGCGCCATCAACGCGCCATCAACGCGTCATCAACGCGTCATCAGTTACATTGCGTATGTGTTATACCCTGTGGTCTTAATGCTCAGGCTGATCAGAATCCTTAAAAAAAATCCTGAATCCGGATCGCCACCAAAATCTAATGGATTGTTCATTGCGCCACACCCCACCCCTCCAAAACATTTCATTCAAATCCATCACGAACCTTTGGAGTAATCCTGCTGACAGACAAACCAACTCCGGTGAAAACATAACCTCCTTGCTAGGCCTTTGGCCGATGACCTCGGCAATGACCTCAGCCTCTGTATGGACTATACTGCGTTACTGTACTTTGTCTGTTCTGTGAAAGTTCAGTTTCCATGGTTATAATTCAGGATATGTTGTCGATCCAGGTAGACACACACACACACACACACACACACACACACACACACACACAGAGTATGTGCTTCCTCTGCAGCCTCACATCAGTGTTTCAGTGCTCGTTTGTGTCTCTGAGGCGGCGTCAGATCCGCCGTGTTAACTGTCACTCACTCCCGGTTTTCACTCTCTTGTTTTTTAGACCAACTTAACACTTCAGCATGTGTCATCCCGTCAACCAGATGGAAAAACAGGCCGCCGAGCAGCCAGAGAGTCAGACTATACGAGCCGGTCGGCTATAAACACGAGCATTGTTCCTCAAATTCTTGTCTCGCGGTTAAAATCAAAAGTGAAAAAAAGCCCAGCAGCAGTTCTCAGAGAGGCTCGGTAGCCAACGACGGTTCATTTACAGCGATACAAAAAGACAGAAAAGCAGCAAATCTTCACATTTTGAGAAGCTGGAACCAGATGATGTTTTAGTATTCTCTAACTCTTAACTGGATAAATGTCACCAACATCATTTTTTGCAGACGGCAATGATTAATTCAGAGTAGTAAACGCGCCCGTTGTCTAAACAATGGCCGTTTTAAAATAGCCTTTTGTTCCAACATTATGTCGGCTTTGTCTTCTCTTGGCTGTTCTCCAGATTCAATCAGTTTTGGCACATTCTCATGAGCTAAATGGTGCACTGCAAACAAACAGAACTGACTTCGATTACTACTTCTACTACTCGGTGTCACGATTCTCCTAATCCACGATTTGATTTGGTCAGATTTGGTTTTCCATTTAAACTTCTTTTTTTTCAGCACTGAAGGGTAGATCAACGTAAAGATCAACAGATCATTGGTTTTATGCGCTGACATTTACATTTTCAAATTCTTCTTTAAAAAGAGAGGTTACATGGTATCAAGCGTGAGCCTTAGCGTGTACCACATTAACGCCATATGGTCAGATTTAAATCATTTTATGGCTGTCAAATTTAATGTGTTAACGCAAATCTGTTTTAACGCCACTAATTTCTTGAACGTATTAACGCAACTTGTGATTTTTAGGTTGTAGCAGCTCAGTTTTAAAGCTAAAGTGAAGATTCTGGTATCATATGAAAGGAAGGAGGTTAAATAACGCTCCAAACTAACGCTGAATTGTGGCGAGGAAAAACTGTCATGGCCTTTTTCAAAGGGGTCCCTTGACCTCTGACCTCCAGATGTGTGAATGTAAATGGGTTCTATGGGAACCCACGAGTCTCCCCTTTATCGGGATTATCATTTTGGCCATAATCGTGCAGCCCTACTTTGAAGGTCAACATCCAAAGCTCATTTCGATCGCTTCAGTCAAAATTACGACGCCCCAAATTACCGCAGAGATCACAGTCTCACAAACCAGATCTGTTGTACTTCTTCTCAACGACCACGGACACCCGACTGCTGCCTGAAACTCATCAGCAGCTTCTTCTCTCAGTCTGCAGCTAACAAGCTCCTCCGTCTCGTTGTTGACGCCATGAAACAAACCGACCTGCAGACAGAGCTCGCAGTGCTGCGTTGGACAGCATCCACCAACCAAACACAGCAACACCACAACCAACCTGGGAGAGAGAGAGAGAGAGTGTGTGTGTGTGTGTGTGTGTGTGTGTGTGTGTGTGTGTGTGTGTGTGTGTGTGTGTGTGTTGATGGCTGCTGGGGGAGTTCTACCTGTGAAAACATCAGATCTGTAAAACCAGAGTTCACACCCAGGATCTGACCAAATGAGCTCTGTGGAGAGATGGCGTGTTCATAGCCTGCAGCTACACACACACCGAGGCCTGGAGGCGTGTATATATCCACATGCATGTTAAGACACTTCCTGTCTCAGACACACACAGACCCACAGGCTATGAAATGAATAACTGAGAGATGTACCGCAGGAAGACGTTCAGATTCCCTGTCGGCTGTGATATACAGCATCAACATTAAAGCCAAGATATCAACTGATCATCAATGCATCACAATAATGAAGTACATTTACTCAAGTACTGTACTTAAGTACACATTCAAGGTACTTGAGTCCATTTTATGCAGCTTTATACTAACTCTACTCCAACTACAACCCTAATCACAACAAATAAAGTCATATGTACATATAATAACAGATATATATAACAGATAACATATAATAACAGATATATAAAATATAATATTAATTAAAAATAAATATTCAAAAACAAGGTAGGAGAAAAAAAGATTATAATAATAAAAACATAAATAAATAAGACATGTAAATATATAATAATAATAATAATAATAAAGAAATATAAACACAAATTAATAAAATGAATTCACACACCAGATTCCCAGCACCTACTTATGTTAATATTTTGTATATGTATAACTTTTTACTCCACTACGTTTATCTGACAGCTTTAGTCTTCCCCTACAGTTTTATACTTCTACTCCACCACATCTCAGTAAATATTGTACTTTTATAAAAATCATGCTTTTTATTGTTTCCTTAAGAAAAACAACTAAAACAACCTAAACCATAACAAATAAAACAGTAATTAATAAATAAATAAATAATAAATATATACTGTAAAAAATATAAATTAAAAATATATAATCATAAATAAATAAATAAGAAATATATACTGTATAAAATATAAATTAAAAATAAAAATGAATAAATAAATAAGAAATATAAACTGTATAAAATATAAATTAAAAATGAATAAATAAATAAGAAATATATACTGTATACAATATGAATTAAAAATATATAATAACAATGATACATAAATAAATAAATAAGAAATATATACTGTATAAAATATAAATTAAAAATAAATAATCATAAATAAATAAATAAGAAATATATACTGTATACAATATGAATTAAAAATAAATAATAATAATGATAAATAAATACATAAATAAATAAATATATAAGTAATATATACTGTATAAAATATAAATTAAAAATAAATAATCATAAATAAATAAATAAATAAGAAATATATACTGTATAAACTATAAATTATAAATAAATAAGAAATATATACTGTATAAACTATAAATTATAAATAAATAAATAAATAAGAAATATATACTGTATAAAATATATATTATAAATAAATAAATAAATAAGAGATATATACTGTATAATATATAAATAAATAATAATAATTAAATAAATAAATAATTTTTTCGATGAAGCATCCTCTGATGCTAAGCTCGGGCACATCGTCAGTGATGAACCTGAGGTCATCGGGTGTTTCGGGTGTTTCGGGTCTTTCGAGCATCAGACACCCTCACAGCTTTAGTTACTTCCTGTCCAGGTAAAACCAGGTATCTCCAGATGTGCTGACGTTGAATGTTTGTGATGAACTGAAGGATGAAGAGTAAATCCTCTTCCTCCTCTTCGTCCTCCTGAAGCTAAATAAACTCTTTAAAGAGCCTCTCGGATCAGCTGGATGCATCGTCACAAACAGGCCGACTCTTTAGAGATACGTTTTTCTCTCAGGACGACGACGCCATAAACACGTGATGATGTTATAGACCATGATGCATTGCTGTAGATTAAACTAGCCAACAGGATATAAAGGAGTTAAAATGCAACATACACGTTAACGCAGAAGTAATATTAATACATCAGATATATGATAGGAAACATTTTACTGCACAATGAGTACTTTTACTGTAAGTACTTAGATACCACATCAACTCTCAACATGTGCCTTTTAGCCTTTAGGTGTACAATCCTCAGATACAGTAGCAGTAAAAGGATGGATTATTATATATCATATTGTTTTAGCAGCACAGAAGCGGATCTCAGTGGACGTTGAGCTCCACAAACTCTGACATCTGATGAACTCTCTGACCTGTAAAATTAGATTTTGGTTACTTCTCGTGGATATTTGATTTCACGCTAATAAGCAGAAAGAGGAAGGGAAGGACACAGAGAGAGAGAGAGAGATATATTTATAACTCCATGTCCTCAGGTCTGGGACTTTATTTTATCAGTGATCATCTCAATATATCAAATCAAAATGTTTTAGTCCACGAGCCCGACCCCCGGAACATGGCCGTCGAGCCACTTTGGAGGGAACTATGTCTCATATAGTGATCTATGTCTGTAGTGTTGGAAGATGCATGATAGCAGTGCAGCTTTCTATGTGCTATCACTCCTTTTTTCATCCCTCCATCATTATGATTTTTACATAAAGACACAATATAAAAGAGGTTAACCAACATAGAATATCATGAAGTCATATATCCTTGTAAAGCTTAGACTATAATCTATCCATCAGTGACATTGTCATGACACTGAGATCAAGAGAATTTGCGCGGCGCGGCGCGGAAGGCTGACCTGTTCTTCGATCTGTCTGTCTCCATCTCCCCCGTTTCAGCGCCCAGGACAGCGCCGCTGCTGCGCTGCTGTACAGACAGTGATATCTGTCTGAGAATAACGAATAATGATTAATGTTGAGGGATTAATTCCTTATTTCATGTGATATTTTGTGGATTTATACTTTATTATTAAATACTAAAAAAAAAGAAGCTTTCGAATGCTGATTTGGAGGTCAATTACCATGGCAATGGTCGAAGCTTCGAAGCATTGGGGTCAGCCGTAGAACATACTGTACATACATACATGCTGTATAGTGCTTATCTGATATCAAGGAGGAGGAGAAGGTCAGTATCTGTGTGTGTGGAGATGATTTCTCTCTCTGTGTGTTAGAGCTGCTCCGAACGTCACGACCGCGTTTAAACACAATGATAGACGCAAAAGAAAAGAAGCTGCGCAGCATTCGATTGTTCATTTAGAAGCTTCAAACTATTATCTATTACTATATCTATTATTCTATTATTCTATTATTCTATAACTATTACAGCCCTGTTATTTATTACTATATCTTTTATTCTATTATTCTATAACTATGACAGCCCTGTTATCTGTCTCTCTCTCAGTTTCAGGATCAGACACACGGGCCGTGACATTTATAGATCTGCTTTCTTTCCTCCTGGTCATTTTGTTCCTGGCTGCTCAGCACTGACCACATACACACACACACACACACACACACACGCACACACACACCACACACACACACACACACACGCTCAGTGGGTTGGACGTATGTGTGTGTGTGTGTGTAACCGTAGCGGTGCCCTGTTGTCTGTGGTTTTATTTCTGGCCTTCACTTCCTCGTCGTCCGGACAGATAAGATGTTCTGTGGCTTTAGAGTTAAGATTTAATTTAAAACGAGACATTTATTATTTATTGCTCTCTGGGGGGGGGGGGGGGGGGGGGGGGGG
>CAKAKR010059952.1:0-16791 GCA_916700685.1 Adelosebastes latens
CATTTATATTGAAATAGAATAATTTGTCATTTTTCCAGCCCACCCTCCCTGAGATGGGAAGGTATCACATCTTCCATAACCTGGCTAATAACCAAATTCTTATCGTTAATGCTGAGTGGAGCCGCCATTTATAAGACATCACTGACTAAACTGTAGGGTGGACAGGAAGCACGGTAATAAAAGGTTATACCGCAGCTAATGTGAAACGGCAACATGTCCATCTCTTTGATTGATTCAATAGTGCAAATCACACTCTCGGTCTTTTATTCCCTGAAGAAATCTCTTCCTTTCTGTAGGTTTCCATCCAGATGTTGAGCAAATCTGGCGCACATTTCCTAAAAGTCAGCAAAAAGAAAATATGATATGTTGATGTTATATGAATATTCTCACAACAGCTCACAACAAGATAACAGAATGAAAAGACTGCAAGTAGCGCATGTGTATGTCTGTTAAGTTATGGCATTACCTATGGTGAGATTCATATTACTAAATATGCGTTTATCTCTTCTGCCCACACTCTGAGTGGAGTTTTACATTCTTTACTGTTTGGTCTTTCTGGTGGAGGTGGATTGTAACGTGAGTGGTAGCAAGACACTGAGCTCGTATGCTGCTGGAATATCAAACAATATCAAGCAAAAACAGGCCGTCATTTGTTGGAAGAATTTGTTACCAATTATTTTTTAGTAATAACAATAATACATTTTATTTATAGAGTGATTTTCATGAAACTCAAAGACACTTTACACAGTTAAAATGATCATAAATATGAACATCATGATATATGAAACACACAGCATTAATCACACATTAAAAGCAGTTCTAAAAAGGTGAGTTTTGATTAGTGATTTGAATGTGGACAGGTTGGTGCAGTCTCTGATGTGTTTGGGGAGTGAGTTCCAGAGGGAGCACATCATTTCTGTCTTACGTTTATGGTCCTTGAATAGCGTTTCAGCCACCGCAGTCATCGCCTCTTTTTCCCGAAAGTCCCGTGAAAAGTTGCCGTGGACTTTGGTGAAGTGGCGCTCGACATTACATCTTCTACCAACTAACACGCTCACACCGCATGAGACACACACACACTTGTCATTCACATTCGTGGAAAAAAAACTTTCCTATTCCTCATGAAAATAGTATGTTTTTTGCCTTTTCTTGGCCTGGCTATTTTCCACGGTCATTGTCAAATTTGGTGTGTGCTTGCTAGCCTGCTAACATCGCCTAATGTTACGGCGTAACTGATGTAACCAAACTTGGCAGCAGCGTAACTCGTTTAATTGACAGCTGATTGGCAAATAATCAGTTTGTGTCAGAAGGGGGGGGGATGTCTGTGAATGGATTGGATAGAAATTTTGGTTTACCAAGTGACTTGTCTTATCAAATTAGTTTACATGTTCTTTGAACCTTTGGCGAGCGACTCAGAAACGGGTCGCGAGCTACTGAGCTACCATGTGCTGGAGTTTATTGAGGACTTTGGACGATGAGCCGTAAAAGATGCTGTTGCAGTAGTCAATTCTGGATGTGGCAGCAGAGAAAGAGTGATGGGTGGAGACAAGCAATGTTTTTAAGGTGGAAAAAAGCAGTCCTGGGGTCTCATTTATAAAACAGCGCGTAGGATCCACACTAAATGTCCACATATACGTACAAATGAAGAAGTATATGTACGACAAAAAAATCTTCTGATTTATAAAACCTTTTTATAAATTTCCTTTTTATAAATCGCAAATCAACTTGTAATTGTCCTCACGTGGATCAGCCTCATATCCCGCCCTCAACACGCCTACATTCAACCATAAATGGTCGATGCAAAAGCACCTCATGAATGTTTCTGCATAGAAATGAGCCTGCTGATTAGTGGATCTTTACGGTTAATCACGGCGACTACCGAGAGGAAAACCAAGACTTTTTTTTTTTTTTTTTTTTATGATACAGAGATCAAGGAGCTTGGTCCCTGAACACTCGTTCTCTCCGCAATCTTTCATTCTGTCCTCACAGTGACAGTGCATCCACCATGCAGCATGTTACGAGTGTCACCACAGTGTTTATATATGTTTACAGCCATCAGACTGATCGACTCACAACTTGCCAAAACAATCAGTAACATCCCCTCACCTGGATATCGGTCGAAAATGGAAGTTTGATATGTGAACATAGCTTATTTATTTATTTATTCAGGCCTACGTTTTTTATGGCGAACTTGGCCTGCATTATGATTAGGACCGATAATGATTACGAGGATATAGAGTGTAACTATTGTGCGAGAGCGGTCACTGGTTTCATTTCACACTTTTATAATTTACACAATCCATACACATTTCTTCCTCTAAACTGTAAACAGTGCTTATCATCTCGTCTTCCTCTGCACGTTTTCTTTCCCAGCTCCTTTTAGCAGCGTTTTCAGGCGGCCCCTGTTTGTTTCGCTGCTCCCAGGGATTCCCATCTGTCCTCACACAGAAAAACACGCCTTGCGATTTAGCATCACAGCTAGCTGCCTGCAGGGAAGCTTGGCTTTTAAATGCATTCCCTGTAACGTGCTGTCGACAGCATTTGCCAATGATGAAACTGTTAATTATTTCACAGACTGTGGGATGTATCGAGCTTGTTTAAAGCAGCATATGGAAAAGACTCTCACGTTGTTGTTGTACTATTTTTGCATCATGTCCACATTTCACAGCACAGTTCTCAAACTCACTCTTTGTCATCTCCCCTCTCCTCAAACACTTTGCCTCACCCCTCTCAATATGCTAATTTGGTTGTACTCACCCAGGACCTGCGGTAAATTGCCCAATGAAGAAGGAACCATCTGATGTGCTGCCGTTCACTCGAGCCGTTACAGCTTGAACTCAATTTTCGTTGTTAGCTAAGTGTGAGTTTAGTTCAGAAGATGTCATGGAAAGTGTTGATTTGCGCCTCATTTCGCATGCAAATATATGTATGGAACCTGAGCTGTGATTGGCATCATATTCCAAATAACCTCCTCTTCATCACAGGATTTATTGTTTGTCTCTTTGCATCAGTCTGCGGTGATGAAGAGGCACTGCTCTCATTTAACAATGCAGACATAAACCCAAGAAAATTAGCCGGTGTCTAAACGGAGTTCCGGGTTTACATTTGTGTCTGTGGTGCACTTTAGGTTGAGAAAGTCACGCGTGTCACCAATATGCTAACATTTGTCAAATTTCCTATATAAAAGTATAATTGAATTAATTAAAATATAGTAGTACTATATAGACAGTAAGTTAGATATTACACTTCAACAATGATTCATTATTTCTAGTATTGAGTTTTGTTGTCTTTTACGGAGTCCTATGATCAAGCTCAACTTTTCCTCAGTCTCTTAACGGCGTGTGTCAAAACACGTGGACAGACAGGTTGATTCTCGATGAGACGCCAGGATACACAACTGCCCTATTGGTGCACATCAACACTGGGAAATAGGACAGCAGCAATTTCATCACTTTGGCTCCTTGGTGGGCACATCAGTTATCAGCACCTTGACTAGTCAGAGGAAGATATATATTATATGTGTGTAAGTCATGTATTTATATAATTTGTGAATTTCATGATCTTCCTCATTTGCCATCTCTAGAAATACATAATCATATACTAGTAATTTGCAACAGCAAATACATTTTGAGAGGAATGCTGCCAGATTTACGTTATTTATCAGTGTTTCACAGAAAAAAATTTTATGGACAAATGTGCCACTTAGCAAAATGAGTTACTGGCTGAATGCCAGGACCAGAGCGATTCGATTCAAATGTATTTATTTAGCCCCATATCATTCAAAAGCAGTTCAGAGCAAACATAAAGATACATACACACATACAAACAAGCATTCTGTACAACCAGGTTTCTGAAATTAGCACCCGCTAAATGCGGGTAAATTGTTGGCATTGGCGGTTGATGTCATCAGGACATCCGCCACTTTGGCAGGCAGGGAAAACACTGGTGATGGGAATAGAGATCCGTAGTTGTCCGCTTTCTTGGCATCTCATTCCTCCGTGACTATCGATTCCTCTTATTGATGCTTTCCCACAGTTAGACATGCACAATGACTCATACGCACGCTGTATCATGTTTCAGTTTGTTTGACCGGAAACTAGGCAGAGAGAAAAACAACGCTCAAAAGCATGGAGCTACTAAACCTGAGGGGACGCACCCTGTTTTTCCCTGATAATGCAACACTGTGAACAACAAATATGGTTTGGATTCAACAGGAGGAGGGTTAGTAACGTTAGCTGTTAGCAGCCGGTGGGCAGCACAATCCTGCTTGGATAAATAACGGAGATACGAACGTTAACGGAGGTGCCATTCAGTTATTATTATGAGGCGTTCAAAGTCTGCTCAGGGCGAAGGTAAATTACAACGTTATTGTGATGTGTTCAAATGTAATCTCGTAAAATTTGGCAAGAAACTTTAATAAACCAGTTGTTTGAAGGAGATGTCACAGCAATATAAAATAGATATTACAGAGGGAATTATGAGCCGTTTAATTTCATAAAAACTTACCAAGATTTGTTTTAATCAAAGCAAATATTTAAATATTCGTAATAATTTGAATTGTGTTTTTATGCAAATACTATAGATGACAACAACAAAGTACAGTACAGTACTGTGTACACTACCCTCCCTCCATGGTGTAATTCGAACACTGTAATTTACCATGTATATAATGTTTTTTGTGTAAAATATATCGAAAATTGAATGACTTCAGATCTAAAATGTTGTTCCTTCATTTAGCGCAGAGATTTAAAGAGTGGCAGATTACATTTCTGAGTGGCAGACCAAAAAAATACTTGTGAAAAAGGCCCGAGCATCGACAACGTCGGGCCAGCAAAGGCCCTATTGAAACTATAGGAATTATTCTTATTTTTCTTTTTCTCCTCCCAAATGAATCGCCTTTTTGACGACTTTAACATGATGAAAAGTTGTTAAACTTGGCACACTTATCAGGCGCGGTGAACAATTTGATATTTTAAGGGTCTCGGGCTTGGGTGTTGTAAAATGGCTCGCTAGCACCCCCTAGAATTTTCACCTACATGTATGAAATTTGGCAGACAGATGTAACATGTGGAGACGCACAAAAAAGCCTGTTGGAGGTATGCCCAAAACTCAACAGGAAGTCACTACTAGTGAAAAGTTAATTTCAGACCCTTTGTACAACAAATATGGTTTAAGAAAAGCCTTAGCCTTGTCCAGCAGGATCCCATGATCCGCTGTGTCAAATGCAGAGCTTAGGTCTGCAGTATTAGGACTGATGTTTTTTTTTTATTGTCACCATTGATCTTCATGTCATTAACAGCTTTTAAAAGAGCAGTCTGTGCTATGAGATGTGGGGAAATAGAATTCATCGTAAATACTATCTGAACGATAGCAGTCCAGTTGCTGATATACTGTACAACCTTCTCGGTGATCTTGCCCAAGAAGGCGAGGTTGGGGTTCGGCTTGTAGTTGCTAAGTGTACTTTGATCAAGGTTCTTTTTTTAGAAGAAGTCTAATAGCAGCGGTTTTCATACAATGGGGAAAGATACCAGTCTGGAGAGAACAGTTTACTATTGACAAGATGTCATCTGTTAAATAATTGCAGACAGATTTATAGAAGGAAGCTGGCAGCGGATGAAGGGGTGATGGTAGAGGACTTGAGTCGATTTATAGCGTCAGTGAGAACTCTCAATTCTACAGTGGAGAAATGCTTGAGACTTTCGGCCCACAGTGGTGGAGTATGTCATAGTTAGATGCGTTGGGAATTGGGATATTGTGCCTTATGTTAAGAATTCTGTTGTTGAAAAATGATGCGAATTTTTTGCATTTGGTGGTCGAGAAAGTATCAGAGGAAACAGCAGGGGAGGGGCAAATGCGTTTCGTTGGTTGAAAAAAGTTTTTTTGGATCGTCTTTATGAAGTGTTTCAAGCTATTGTTAAAGTTCCTGAGGGTCTTTATTTGAAAATGTCCTGGTCAACGTGCAGTCCTCTCAGCATTTCTCCCTGGGGCTTTACATTTGCTGGAGATTTCTGGGATCTTAATCATGCAGCATTATTGATATTGTCCAACAGGAGAGAGAGAAAGCGATCGGCCAGGTCACCCCAACCGCTGCTCTCAGATAAAGGCAACAAGGAAGACTTTGCACTAAGAAAGCGAGTTTGAAAAGACTACAGTGATGTTTGCAGAAGTACCGTTTTTTGGACATGTCTACTGGTGACGGATCGATCGGCAGATAACAGCCCGGACATACCAGGAACGTCAGGACCGCGTGGCGGCTGCCTTACCAGTTGTTTTTTATTTCGGCGTCCGTGTAAACAGGTTAGAGCAGCCACACTCTGAATCTGCAAAATCACTGATGAATTCAGAGACGTCCAGTTGTCCAGAGTGGTCGAAACACTATCAGAAGCAGGACTGACATGTTACACTGTAGATTGACAGCGAGATATTCAAAACTCTGATACGCTCAAGTGAGACCTGATACAATCTAAGGAATCAGAGAAAATGGCTGCTACTCCCCCGCCTTGCAGAGATGAAGGTATGTGGAGTGTTTAGTGGAAATGGAAGACGGCAGCATTTTGTTAGCGTTTTCCATGGATCACATCACAGCCGCTCCGATGGCTGGCTCCTTGTGTCAGCTGAATTGCTCCACTGTCATATTTCTTATGGGTCTGTAAATAGATTCACTGACACGCCGTCACCTCTCAGATGTCAGCTTGTCACCACCGTCGACTGCTCTTCTTCAATTCCTCTAAGTTTGGAAATGCAGAGGAGGGCTTTCAGATGTTCTGCGTTTTATAAAAAGTCTGAGATCATCATTATGGAGACCATTGAATCTCCCTAGTGTCCTCAATGTTCTCCCTACCAACAATGCTCCTGTGGTTCAATTAGATGAGAGAATTAGATGGAAATGGGCTACGCTGCACAATAAACACCCACACGCCGCATGCATAGTGGTTGTCACCAATTGTGTATATGCATATAGTCACGGGGATGTGAGGCAACCAGGAGTGACGAGATGTACCATGAATTTTAGTCCTTAAAGGAGTAGTTCAACATTTGCTTTCACACCAAGGGCTCAACCAGGATTGCACCAGATTGATTGTGTGTCTGAAAGGGTTAACCCGCGTTGACCCAGGTCGAGGTACATTAAAAACATGTGATACCTTGTGTAAATCAGTTAGCTTTAGATGCTTTAGAACAAACACATGGTAGCCAAATTAGACATTTTACCCACTTGCTAGGATTCACTTCAGTTTTGTTTTTTTCACACTCTTGACCATTTAGTTTTTTTCTTGGACCGATCTGACGGATTGATACTCAGCTGTTGGACCTTCCAAAATCTCTTTGACCAGGTGATCTGGACTTATTATAGGACTTTAAAAATGACTACTATATGTGGAATTAGAAATAATGTTTTAATTTATCACTTATCCAATTGCTGATCGCTACAGTTTCTCTGCCAGGCAGTCATTTACGATTCAATAAAGAGCACCATATGTATCAGTGTGAACTCTCCATCCATCCTACAATATTCTCTCTTAGAGTGATGGTCTGGGAAGATTCAGAGGGGAGGGGTGAAAGTAACCTTTTATTCACTTGTTTATCATTGGGGTCATGAGACAGATGGCTGTTTCCTTTTCCATACAGATCACTCTTTGAACTACCCATCCAGGAAGCTAGCCTTTGAGAAGCTTTCTTTAACTTGCAAGTGCTGCCCCAAAAGTTGTGTGCCCGACGTGGGGACCAGATGTCACAAGGCAGACAGAGATAACACTTAGTCATAGGTGTTGCAGGGACTAGCGAAATGGGAAACCGGCACTTTTTTTTCTTTCTTTTTTTTTTATTTAGTTTTTATTGCAGTTTCAGCAACTTATACAATCATCATCACATTCTTTCCTAATGTATTTTCATTTTACAGCTGTTTTTACTCCAAATTTCACAACTTAAAACAGGGGGAGAGAGAATCAAAACAAAACAAGACTTCATCTTAAAATATAATTTCAATTGAATTCAGAGAAAAAGAAAGGACACATATTTAGACAATCCAAAGAATTAAAATAAAATAAAGTAAAATAAATAAATCTAAAAAAAAAAAAAATGTGGTGAAGGGTCAGAGGTCAGGGATGGGAAAAGTATGTGGAAGGGTATGTGTTGTTTTGGTGTGTGTATGTGCTCAGAGAGATGACCTGGGTCAGGAAGACAAAGATACAAGTATGATCCAGGATATATAAGAATATTCAGATCACAGATCACTGTATTAGTATGGTCATGGCAGGGCTCCACCTTTTAATAAATGTGTCTTTTTGGAGTCTTAGGGAATAGGTTATTTGTTCCATGTGGTAAATTTCCCATACCTTTTCAATCCATAAATTGTATGTTGGAGGCTCAGGTTTTAGCCACTTAATTGTGATACATTTAACTGCTGCTGTTAGCAATATCTGTAAGAGATATTTTTTAGCTCTTCCATCAATGCCTTCCGGTATTGCTCCAAGCAGTGCCATTTTTGAATCTTTAGTGAAATTTTGGTGGAATACATATTTGAGTGCCCAAAATACCTCTTCCCAAAAATTTTTTAATTTAGGGCATGTCCAAAATATTTGAATATGGTTTCCAATATGTGTACCACAATTTATCCAACATTTATTCGATTGTGTAGGGCCCATTATAGCCACTATTTCTGGTGTCCGAAAGAATCTTGAAATACCTTTCCATTTAAATTCCCTCCATGTATTAGAGTTGGTCACTAGATGTGCTTTGGTGCATATTTCTTCCCATATGTCCTGTGGTATGTCTGCATTCATTTCAATCTCTCATCTCCCTTTTATCTGAAGCGTATTGTTCGAATTAATGCCTAGAAATATTTGGTAAAGACGGCCTATAATTTTCTTATCCACGTTTGAAACTGGCACTTTTAATCAGATTGTATTGTTACATAGCCTGTCTGGGATTTCCTGGGTTCTGCTCACCTTTTGTAGCCCAGACAGGTAGATGGGTCCAACAAACGGAGGCCGACGTTCGTGTCCCATGTGAAACCAAAAGTAAACGTTTTACGACTTTATGCTTGCTGTATAATGCTACGTAATGTTACCAAAGAAAGTCCGCAAAGGTTGGTTGTTATTTTTTTTTTCTAGCTACATTGTTAGAGTTGTAACGTTTCATTGTTGCGTTATTATTTTAACACAAACCTTGATTTTTTTTTCTAACCTTGACCAAGTAGTTTTGTTGCCTAAACCTAACCAGTCGTTTCACAACGTTAACCACGTGGCATTGTGTGTTTCTGCAAGTCTGATACAAGGCTGATGAACAGATTTTTTAAACGTATTTTTGGCTCAGAAACATCGACATTCAGCGTATCCCGTGGTTTGCAGAAACGTACAATGACAACATTTTTTGCGGAATGAAAAGATTTCGGCTGAGAAGAGATGACTACAGTGAACTCTCTCTGCTGCACAGTGAAGTAAATCTCATCATCAAATTGAATGTGTGATATTTTCTGTTCTTCCACTACCGTAACGGTGCTGAAGGTAAAGTTGAATACTTTGACTTGTGTTTTATATTTGTAATTTATTTGGGTCAATTTCTGTTGATAGAATTCCATCCCTTGCGATTCAATGTGGTAAAATAAAATATAAAAAGTCCAAGGGGATGGGAATACTTTTATAGGAACTTTGAAATAAAAGTGTGGAATGAATAATACAGGTCCTACTATAAGTCTGTTACAGTCCCTAAGCTATATTTCTGATATCAGCATTTGTTCAAAAGACTTTGTGTGAAGAGAAAGGATCACTCTTTTTCCGGAACCCACTGAGAATTAACGTGTCTGCTGCTCCACGTAGCTTTAAGGAAATTTGTAATCTAGCTCTTGGTGTTTGTGCGTGCCAGTATATGTGTCCATCTGTATTGGTGTGATATACTGCAGAGAAGATGCACAAAAATACACAACTAAGGGTTCAAGAAATGTCCTTACCAATTTTAAAATCAGACCTATGGCCTTGCTTTTAGTTACCTGTTTTGTGTTAGTGTTCAGGTGTCTTTTTTGCATTGAGACATGCAGCTACAAATAGGCAGTAAGCGGAAGATAGTTTTTAGTAGGAAACCTGCTAAACAAGGAGACAAAAGCATAAGAGGTGTGAAAGTGCAAGGCAGCAACAGGTTGTAGGACGACCGGAAGATTTGCAAGTTTAGTGAGCGGAAACTCTAATTTCTATTATATACCTGCATGTAAAAAAACGATCTGCTGATTTTTAGTGTGTCCCGATTTGACACTATATGAATATAGTGAACAGATTGCCAAAAAGGTTAACTCAAGGTCCGCTTGTTAGCTTTTTCTAGAGCTTTCAAACACATCTTACCGACTTCCTCAGAAGAAGCAAGTAAGTGAACCTTGAGTTAATATTTTTTTGTGAATGTACACAGTGTGCCACAGTAGTGTTGATGGTGCAATGTTGTAAAAGTCAATACGGCATTATATCGTTTTTAGCCATGTTAGCGGCACGGCTCTGGAGGTTGAAATGTTGTACCAGGCCTAGACTGAAATATCTTAACAGCTATTGGATGGATTACCATGAAATTTGGTTTAGACATTCATGTTCCCTTCTTGTAATCACTTTGGTAATCCTCTGACTTTTCCACAAGCTCCAACATCAGGTCAATTATTTTTAAATTTCCAATACTTTGTTTTTTTGACCAAATATCTTCAAAAAGAAATGGCTTTCCCATCAGCCTCATCTGTACTTTGTGTTTAACATGCTACATGCTAAACTAGGAATTTGACCACGGTAAAACATCACCACATCGCTGTCATTGTGATCATGTTGCCATGCTGATTTTAGAATTTAGCTCAAAGGTACCTCACACAGCTGCTGGCATCACTGTAGACTGTTACGGCTGGGCCACACTGGGAACGTGAGCAGCCTGTGTGCGTCGTGGAACCTCTTGCTTAACACGCTATCCATGTTAGCAGGTTAGAGCAGCCACACAGCCCACATGAGCAGCGCGCTTCGGCTGCGTGTCAGCTGCATCTCTTTTAAAGATTCGAGGTCTCAGCAAAAATAGATATAAAATCGCCTATTTTTACCGCGAGCCGCGTGGTTCACATCAACAACAGACATTGAAAATGATCTTTTGATCGTATGTTGACATCTTACCAGCAACACTACTACAGTCTCAATGTCTGTATCTGTAGAATATGTCACATACATTCTGTTTCAAAATAAAAGCCCTCTTTTTTCTGTGGACAGAATTCCTTCATTTGTTAACGCAAGGCTTTTATTCTGAAATATTTACATGACAGTGTTGTAGAAAATACAGTACTGGCTTTTAATTGTGGGTTATTGTTATTATTTACAAATGAGCACACACCTTTTTCTGTCTAAAATAAATATAAATGACATTTATTATGAAATGAAATTGCCATGATGAAAGGCAAACTCTATGTAGAAAGAAAGGGCTGACAGCAGCAGAAACGCTTTCGGTGAGCCATGCAGCAGTTCAGCGCGGCAGCCGTCACAAGCTGCTCAGGTTCCCAGTGTGACCCGGCCGTTAGACTAAGATATGATGTGTACTGTATGGGCAAAAATATGTGTCACGAGAAACTGAATTTGAATCATTCATAATTTAATTTGAATTGCTCAACTTGAATAATTGTATAGAAAAACGGAATCTCTATCACATCATTTTAATTTGTATTGGTAAGCTTGAATAATTGCATTGAAAAACGGAATCTGAATAGCATAATTTCAAAATTAATTTATTAGTTTGGAACCCGAATTCGAAAACTTGCAAACTGAATGTAATTTTATTAAATCTCTCTACATTTCAAATAAAGTTCTTGTAATTCAATTTCTGAGACACAGCCAGTCGTTGAGGAAGAGCAATCAAGTGCAGATTCACACAGCTCTGATCCGTGTAGACTACGTTTTGATAGTTTGTTTATTGATTAAATCCTGAATCCGAAATTGGCAGAAAGGAAGATCCATCTTCGTGAAATATGACAGCTCCAGTAGCTTGGAATGTAGCAATATGAGGCACTAAATTTGATGAATTTACTGTTTATCAGACCACAAATGAGACAAGATTTAGCGAGCTAGAACATCTTAATTTGCTGTTTAGGTATGAGGACTTGTTGGTAAGAAGACATTTGAGTTGAAATCAATCTTGACAACAAGTTGATTTGTAGTGGAAACAGGTGATCACGTTCTTATCCAACTGGGAGATTATTTGACCTATGAAAATAAGACTTTATAGGATTTAGGCCAAGTGACTTGGAGAGTGGAATTTTCCAGTATAAAAACAGGAAAAAACTCAGCAACCCCTTCAAATTCTCCCATAAGATGGTGCCACATTTCTCCCCTCCTCCGCTACTCTATTCCTCATGAGAGCGCTCACTTTTCCACCCCTTCATTTGAAGCATTGTGAACTTAAAAAGCACCCATGTATGTCAGTGTCCGGTGGGGACTGTCACAGTTGCGTAGGAGCACGGGCGAGGACATGATAGCAGCCGCCAGTTAGGCTGTTTTTAATTTCTTCGGGGAATCTGGAGGAGCCGAGCTCAAGCGGGGGGATATTTTAAACGTCTCTTCTCCCCCGTTTTCTAACATGTCTCTGTAGTGCAAATGACTTTGGCTGTGTGGCGAGGGGAGCTGGGAGGAAAAAGGCGCCGAAAATGTCTTCCATCTGCAGTCCCTGCTGGGAGTGGAAGTAGAATAGTAAACAGTAGGACAGTGAGAGGATGGCCGGGAATGGTTATGGAGGACAGTGTGAATGTCCCCAGCTGATCAGTTTCCTCACTGTACTCTCAACCAACAATGCTCCTGTGGTTCAATTAGGAGAATTCAATGGAAATGGGCCATGCTGCACAATAAACACCCACACATGGCAACTTAGTGGAGGCCACATACAGTGGTGATGGTGTGAAGGACAGGTGATGCAAAGCATTTGAGTCAGTCGTTGAACATAACAATATAGTTATAAAAGATCAATCACAGTTTTGAAAAGACTGAGGGTATTTAAACGCTTCCTTTATGTATACTAGATGATGAAGATGGCTATTATCAGTTACCTTTGTGTCCGTAACGTGCTCTGAATCCATACCATAACACGTCAAACTAAACAATGCACAAATGAGTGACAAAAAAAGCAACATAATGAGTAATAACAGCCCCTTGTCATAGAGTTTCACAGTCTGGACACAATGGGCACATGAGAGCAGCGCGTGGCGGCTGCCTCGCTGAATTGCTGCGTGACTCACACGTCGGTTGTTCACACTGGCTGCGTTTCTGCAGCATTTCATCTGCTGCTATCAGCCCTTTCTTTCTACATAGAGTTTGCCTTTCATAATGGCCATTTCATTTAATTATAAATTACATTTATATTTATTTTAGACAGAGAAAGGTTAAGAAACATGTGGTAATTTGTAAATAATATTAATAATCCACAATTAAAACCCTGTACTTTATTCATTCATGGAGCCGTGCAAGTCACTGCATGTTCTACAACACTGTCTTGCACATATTTCTGAATAAAAGTGTTGAAATAAAGTAATTATGTCCACAGAATAAATGCTTAAGGGCTTTTATTTTTAAATGAAAGCAGGAAGTGTTGATTTAAAAATAAATCTTGAATTTTTTTTCACGTCGGTGACATATTCTACAGATACAGACATTGAAAGTGTATTAATGTTGCTGATATGATGTCAATATACTGTCAATAGATCACCGTCTTTGTCTGTGACATCTTCTACAGAAGCCTAGACATTTAAAATGTAGTAATGTAGCTGGTATGATGTCAATATACTGTCAAAAGATCAGAGGAAAAAAAAACGACGTGGGCGTTTTCGTGGGAGTTGTCTCGGTGGGCCACCCCCAGAGACATCTGAGGTGATCGGTCCACAGCTAAACCCATCCGTGATCGCCTGAACACACCCGTAGGAGGGAACTGGTCCAATGTTGATTGGTGGAGATTTTTTTTTCCTGCTTTAGTTTAATATGTCCGTAGTTTAAGATGAACTTTTCTAAATTTTTGGCACGGCCATCAAACAGCATGTGACACAAACATAATTATAAATGCAAATATAAAACTGATTATGTGAGAGGCTCAAACTGGTTCTGTGGCAGCAGATAATAATTGTACTCATCTGAAAAGAGGTGGAAGCTCAGGCTCTGTCAGAACGAGCATACAGACAATAAAGCCAGCAACATGGAGACATGTTCCAGCTACATACCCAAAGTGTAATTCAGTCTGACCAACACCTGCTCTGTCAGCACTCCGGTGCCAGCACACCACCAGTGACTCAGCATCTGGCCTGGCACGCACAACGAGCTTCAGTGTTGAACATGTTTGCCCGGGCACGAGGTGCCGCCAATTAGCTGCCGTCCCTGCTTGCATTTTGGTGGCGAGCCACAGCAGGGGTCAGATTAGTGTATGACTTGAGGCCACATTCAGCTATAACCGCATAGCAACTGTCTCTCCAATCACCCTGATCTGAAACTAAGGCTGAGTTAAATATTGATCTCTGTTGAACCAAGAGCTCGTTGGCATGTCTCCAAAGCCTACCACCTCACCATCTGCATGTTGGTGCACTCATATAACTGTTGTGATTAATCCTACACACTAATTTGCACTGTTGTGACTCAAAAAAACCAAAAAGAATTTAACGATAAAGCAAGCAATCTCTGTCTGTATGTGTGTGTGTGTGTGTGTGTCCTTTGCATATCTAGAGAAATGTTCATCTGCTCTACTTCACACTTGGCGTGTGTATTGCTGGGGGCCCAAGGACATGCAGTGTCCAATTTGGTGCATTTTGGACACAGAACATATTCAATATTAATATGCTGCTATGAGCAGTTCTTGAGAACACTGCCGAGCAATCCACCCGCTCTGAACGGGCGCTGCATTATTAACTATTGATTGTTTGTGCGCACTCATACTCATAGAATTTACACATTTGTCAAAGTAAATAAAGGCAAAAGTACAATTCTACTACAAAAAAGAAAAAAACATAGGGCCCTGGTACATGTTCATGTGGCCCCTTGAATGACAGGTATTATGGATTTAGAGGGTAACACCCTCCCCCCCGCCCCCCCACCCACCCAAACTGCCTGTCCTGTCATAGTATTGAACAGGTGACAGCTCCATAGCATACCAAATCCCATTACCAATAGACTCCAATGCATTTACATGTTAATGAGCTCAGTATCAGAGCTCGGCGTTGTTATCACAAGATGACAGAATTGATAAGCCATTAAAAGAGAGTAATTGTAAACAGAAAATGACAACAAAGGAGCAGATGTCCTTCGAAATCCACCGCAGGCTCGTAGCACATGCCGGTAGCAGGGCTGTGGAAGGACGGCGGATCCGGTCAAGGTTGCGACT
The DNA here is from genome assembly GCA_916700685.1 of Adelosebastes latens. Lineage (NCBI taxonomy): Eukaryota > Metazoa > Chordata > Actinopteri > Perciformes > Sebastidae > Adelosebastes > Adelosebastes latens. The sequence continues at coordinate 15,352 of CAKAKR010059952.1, forward strand.
GACCGGTAACAAAGGAGGAGTTGGTGTTAGCGAGGGTGGAAGAGCTATCGGATGTGAAAGGTGTTCTCTTGAAACCAATCGTTATGTATTATCAAGGTGTTTTGTGCCTGGTAATCTCTAAAGCAATGAGTAGATAATTCCGAGTTGGGGTTCTGTGGTTTTTGATGCATTTTGTGGAATTAAAGCTGTAATCAAAACTGCAAGTCAAGATTTGAGAGTGTGCTATAGACGCTATGTAAAACGTCTGTGTGTTGTTTCAATTATTTGTTCAATTATTTCACTTAATTTGGAAAACAAAAAAATTGTCAACATTTATTTTTTTGTCAGCATCAAAAAAGAAGTAAAATCTCGAATCTAAAGTTGAGTAATGAAACAAACAAAAAACAGTTTTGTCAATTTCTGACATTTCTGAGGATAATTCTGACATGAAACTTTACGATCTGGTCAGTGTTGCCTATGTAATAATGAAATAGGCATTATTAGACCAGAAATATCTGTGTTATAGGCTACAGTAGGCTGAGCACTGTCATGATAATGAATCAACAACAGAGATAACCTGAGGAAGTATCAGCCTACTGTCGTATAAAGTTACACATCACACATGAGAGTTTTTCCTTGAACGTAGTCTCTGTGTGATGTAAATTATTGCCTTGTGTAATATAAAAAACTGTGAAAACACTGTGCACCGTGAGCATGTTCAAGTCAAAGAGTTAATCAGGAAACTAGAGCGTAGGTTGATTCCTCTTACAATAATCTGCATCGTAATGCATCACAGGTTAACTGTGTAAACTTAAAAATATAATACTTAAAGACACATCATTGACATATTTTCATATTTTCATCTGTGCATGTGTTTTATTCAGTTTTTCCTCGCCAATCTTTAGTCTAACTTTGGAGAGTTATTTAGCCTCCTTCCTGACATGCAGTACGACACGGTTGGTTTTCTAGTTTCTATCTTCACTCTATAGCTCTAAAACTGCTAAAGCCCTTGAAAGGCAGTAAAGTCTGTCAAGATCGTTGGCGATCCTGCCGGTCTCAGAGCAGGTTGAATTAGTTGGTGCTGGTAAGCATCCAGTCCAAATAGATTTTCTGGTTACTGTTTAAGCTGGAGTAGAAGAAAGTTGAAGAAAATTGCATAAAATAAACCTAAAAATTGTCTAATTTTCCTCAATTTTCTTTTTTAACTTATTTTTTACAGGACCAAAAAAAAAAAAAAAAAAAACTGAAAACAAGCCTTGGTCCTTAAATCTGTAACACAAAGTAAACTCCATCAGCTCAATATCAACATCTAAGACTACTATAAAATGGTAGAGCCTGCTCTGAATGCTCTGTTCTGAACATTGAAATATAATGTGCGGAGGAGGAGACTGAGAGAAAACGCAGAGCTGCAGGCAGAGACAACGGAGAGAGAGAGAGAGAGAGAGAGAGAGAGAGATAGAG
>CAKAKR010059952.1:17274-44101 GCA_916700685.1 Adelosebastes latens
AGAGAGAGAGAGAGAGAGAGAGAGAGAGAGAGAGAGAGAGAGAGAGAGCAGTCCCTCTGTAGCGCTGTGCAAATTCACACAATAAAATCAATGACGCTTATTAACTAAACAACTCCCTCTAAACGCACCCATTGATGTTGTGACAGCTCTTATTTGAGATGGCTCTTTGTGTGTCCGTTGAGAGGCGCCACTGCAGCCTCAGCTCTCTGGAGCGGCCTTATAGTGGCACATTAGTACTGTGATATGCAAATATAAAGCCATGCAGAGGACACATCTACTGAGGGAGAGATTCAAATTCAGTTGAATGTGAATAGATAGGTGATTTACTGAAGCAGGGCGGCACAGTGGTGCAGTTTCCGTGTGTTTTGTAAAAGAATAAAACAGCTACTGAGGTCGCAGCGTAAAGCACTAAATGCTACTTTATGTTAAAAAAACAGATGAAAGTGTGAGGTCTCGCTGTGGTTGAAGTGACATCACTGGTGTAGGAATTAACTTTCTATAAATAAGAGCACCTCATTTAAATTGTACTCTGACTAATTAAGTTTCTGATGTACTGTTTTGACACAGAGCACCCAACAATCTGAGACAAACTAGCTGTTCTCAGCGCTCACCGTTAGTGGAGCTATAACTTTGTCCAGTCCAGTAGTTTGTCCACGCTAGACAGAATACTATGGGCTCATTTAAATCCCAAGGAGTCAACCTCTGGGGAGCTTGAATGTGCTCAACAGATTTAACAGAAATGTTCTTTTTTAGAATTTATTTTTTCCTCTGTCTGGCAGTAGGAGGTCACAAAAGGGCACAAAATGCATCATCTGGGGGCAATGATTGTGTATTATAAATGCAGGGGAAGTCTTCTGTGCAGAGTTGACAGTCTGGACTGAGAGAGGAAAGCTCATGCAGTGTCCAAAATCAAAAAAAGGGTTCATGAATGTGTTCAGTAAGCTTTTTGGCTAATCTATTCTTCAAATTTTGACAATTCTCATTAAAAGAGGACATTTTAGCCTGGTGGTGGCACTGGTATAAAGGTCCTCTGAGACAGGAGAAAACAACAGCACTTGTCTTTTGTTCAAATGCACTCAAACTAGATATATTTGTTTACGTGACAAAGACCTCTTGTTGTCGTGTGAAATGTGGCATCTGTCTGTCAGGAGCAAAGGTGGAAGTAGCGTGACGTTATAGAGTCACAAAATGTCGTAGTTTCCTAACAACCATGGCTGTGATCTTTCTTTTACCTTAATCAAAACCATTATCTTTTCCTTGGCAACTGGACTTGCCATAGTTTCTTGAGGACTCATCTGAAAACCTTTCCCAATTCTGACTGAAGTCTTTGTAATTACGAAGTCTGAAGGCTGCAGAATGTTTCAAAAAGCTTGTCTGATTATCAAACATCATCTGAAACCCCTCCCCCCCCCACACCTTTCAAATTTCTGACAGTTTTTGTAACTTTTCAAAACAAACAACACAAAAAGTTCGCCCCCTTCATGTAGCGACTGGCCAGGTGTGCAGAGGTGTGAAAGTAACACCTTCAACTGTCTGGAAGTGTGCACCACCATCCTCATTTGCACAATTGAAGTGTCTCGACCCCTCTCTATAATGGCAAGCTTTTCTGTAAAATAGGCGTTGGTTTAATGGATACCAAACTTGTGACCTCAGTGATGCTGAATGAATGAACCCTTAGATGGTGGTTCTATTAATGTTATTTGCAATCTCCACAGGTTGTCCGGTAAGAACAGGTAGATGGAGATGGGTCAATTAATCCAGGTCACACACACTCTCATTGAGATACCACTCATTTATTGTAGATGGTTTATAAATCTTTATGTGAAGATGTGTGTGTATAGTGGTTACTGACATACAGAAAATAAATAGAAAACATGTGCAGGCATTAGTAATATGTAGTACTAATAAACAAACATTATGATATGGAATTCACATGCAAGCATACTTCAATGCAAAGCTAATCAGTGTAAACATGAATAAAATAAGGAGAACACAGCCTTCATAACTGTAAGGGAGCGTCAACAAAGAGCAAACTCAGGCTCTCATTTACTACAATGGGCATAGTGCACACAGAGGATGATCTGAGGAATTGTACGACGGTCCCTTAATGGCGGCCGCGTATGTGTGTTCACTGTTCTGCTCTAACTCAAACAATTGTCGACACAGAAAATACACAACTAATTAACATAAACAACATCGTCGGGGATCATATACAGTACAATAACTATCATATGCATAAATCAACGATGTGTAAATTGGCGTGATATGTCCGTCAAATGAAACATGAGCGCGATGTAATGCATGAGCATTATACATGAGGCCTTGTAATTACTAAAGCGATGCAGACACTGAACAATAGGCTACTATAATAAATACTCACATTCTCATGGACGCACAGGATAAAAACCATATTAATAAACAAAGGGAAATAGAGTCCAGAAAACTGCAGCGGTGATGAAGACTTCTTTAGTTCAGGCCAAAAGTTGTAATACTGATGCCGAGTTGAGTTGGAGGACAGATGAGGCTTGTGATTGGTGTAGAAGGTGATTGGAATCATAGCACTCTCTGATCATGTGAAGTCCATGCGCTGAGCCATAGACGCTAGAACTGTGCATGTGAACAGTGCATGGGCTGGTGAGGGGATGCTTGTGGGTTAAACTGTTGAAGAATAAGTGACCTTCTGATCATTTTCCATACAGGTACGCGGTACAGGTATAAACATTCTGCCTTTAGACGTGGACACTTTGACGCTTTGTACAAACTAGTTTGTTTCAAGCATACTGGCCTCAAGGCACGTAAGCTGTTAAAGGTCTGTCCTCGACAACTCTCAATGTGTGAACGACCCAAATTTGAACCCTGGCAGTGGAATGAATCATTGTCATCATGAATCATAGATGGTCATTTGTAACACTTTTGGAATGCACTGACAAACAATGTCGTTCTGCCACAGGGGCATCAGAAAACGCTCATGAAGACCACGATTATCCAAGAAACTACAAACAGTTTGAGGATGTACAGAGTAGGACATCCTCTGTAGGACAGACAGACAATAGGCTCTGCAGATGAAGAAATAAACACTTCCAAGTATTAAGAACAACACAAATGACCACTTTCTGAAATATTGTAGTGTTATTGATAAAGAACTGAAAGAGTGAAACACAATCTCTATTTTGCCTGTATGGCTCACAATACTACAATGTCCGTGAATAATACAATTGAGGTAATAGTTTTCAGTAGTTTACTACATAATACATAATTAAACATAATTTCAGTTGAGAAATAACCCCAATTCAATTTCGAATTCTGAAAATACCCTCCTGAATGACTTTATAGCAGCAGTTGTGTGGTCAACGTGAATAAAGGGAGACGTGTCTGAAAAATAGGCTCATTACACCCCTCAGTGAGGAAGGTGAATGTCAAGGGAGGAGAACGGTGCAGCATTTAATAAGTGGGACATTGTATTACCACCCACACAGAGACCCCCATTACCTACTCAGAGGTTGAATCGGCACACTGTAATTACTTGCAATTAGCAATTTAAAGAGGCTTGGAGGATTTGGATTTGTGCCTTAATTCCATAAATTTTCACGATGAACAACAAATGCACAGAAGCGGCCACTTCAAATCTATTACAATATCAGTACATGCTGTAATTGCAGGACGACTCTACTGAATGAAATTTAGTTCTTTCCATTACAACTACTGGACAAGATGAGCCATGAATAATCTAGTGTCGGACTAATGAATGTATTCTGTGTCCCTGCAGTCAAACCTGGTCCGATGTTTCATCTCTTTAAGATATGATTCCGTGGAAGTGATCATACAGTGTCACTGTACTCGCACCAGAGACTTTTGGTGTTTTTCCCTCAGTTCATTTTTGGCTCTGATTATGGAAAGTTTCTTTGTCTTTGCTGGATTTCAATTGGTTGTGCAAATATGTTGTTTTGTCATCATTTATGGTGAACACAGTGCTCATTGCCTTAGTGTGTTTGCATTTCCAACGAACACTTACGCCTCATCCACACTGGGAACGTGAGGAGCGCGTGGCTGCTGCGTGATTCACGCGTCAGGTGTTCACACTAGCTGCGTTTCTGCTGCTGCTGTCAGCCCTTTCTTTTTACATAGAGTTTGCCTTTCATAATGGCCATTTCATTTCATTTCATTATAAATGTCATTTATATTTATTTTAGACAGAGAAAGGTTAAGAAACGTGTGGTAATTTGTAAATAATCCACAATTAAAACCTGTATTATATTAATTCATGGAGCTCTCCAAGTCACTGCATGTTATACAACACTGCCCAGCACATATTTCAGAATAAAAGCCCCCTGTTAACAAATGAAGGAATTCTGTCCACAGAACAAATTGTTGAGGGCTTCTATTTTGAAATGAAAGCAGGAAGTGTTGATTTAAAAATAAATCTTTACTTTTTTTCATCTCCGTGACATATTCTACAGATAGACATCGAAATTGTAGTAATCTTGCTGGTATGATGTCAATATCCTCGAATCTCTAGAAGAGACGCAGCTGAGACGCACTGCTCTAACCTGTTAACACGGACGCCAATATAAAAACCAACAGGTAATGCAGCCGCCACGCGCTCCTGACGTTCCTGGTGGGGATGAGGCTTTAGTTGCCTGGATGTACTGTAGCTCCAGTTTTATGAGTATACTGTACGCTTAGCCCTGTAGTGGGCTTGACTATTGGTTTACACTGAAGATGATACAGTAGCCTTTATGGATGAGATACACAAACAGCCTGAATACAGGACAGCATAGCCAGGTCCCCGGTAATGTTGTCAGGCAACAGTGGCTGTAGCTGTCTGTCATGTGTCAGCCTGAGCAGACGCTGCTACCGCAATAACTGCACTAAGCACCAAATGAACCTCAGAACTAGAAGTTATTCCTCTGACACACCGTATGACTGACAGAACTGACAGTGCTGGAGGTGGAGAATCATAATGCAGTCAGATACCCTGTACAACACCTCATGCAACCTGGTGGACTGCGCTATAAATGGTGTTGGCGTGGTTCAAACAAAGTGCTTGTTTGATCATCAAACAACATCTGAAAATGAATCTTAATTAATTTATGACAATTGAATAGATGAGTGTTTGACCAGTGCTTTGTTGAGATGCTAAAGAAAATACATTCCCCTGGAAGTCACTCTAGTTCTGGGCACCGTAAACAATACATCTAAATCTGACTATACAAAGTCTGTCTTGGTTTGCTGGTATAATATTAGTAATATGTGATTTAATCGTATTAATCATATTGTGTTTACTCCACGATGAATGCTTTAGTCTCTCTCCCTCTCTCTGCTTCTTTTCTGGCTACAGACCCAAATATCTGAGGTGTGAGGTTTGAGAAGTCTCTAGAGATATTTGTGTTCAGCTTCTCATTGACTTTAGACCCGCAGCAGCAGCTGTTACTTGTTTACATGGAGATATTCAGATCTGACAGGCCAAGGTCAAATTGGCATAAGATGGTCTTAGGTGAGTTTATTTTACATCAACACAGCCAAACATCACACAACAGTGTTTTGTTCAGACACAGTATCTGTCAGGAGACATTTGCATATTTTTCAATTCCTCAGGGGGAGAAGCAGTCGGGATGATTGTGCTGCTTATTGATGGCAGCATTTTTTGGCACATCAGATGCTGTCGTGGCGCTCTGATCAAATCCCTCCTGCACAGACGTCAGTCATTTAGAAGTGGCTCTGCTCTCCTGGTGGAGATCATTAGAGATAAAAAAGGAACACAATCAGGCAACGGCAACTCTGACTCTGAAATATACCCACAATTTCACACACTTGTCTTTCTTGGGGGAAAAAACCTCATCTGTTCAGACATCTGGTGTTTATGCCACGTTGCCATCATGACAGTTATTCAAGCATGTCATTGTAGAAATGAACGTCGAGCTCATATGTCAATCTTAATAGCAACTCTTTGGGCTTTCTTTATCAGTGGCTTAATGTGTGGCAAACTTGGCTTTTGTTGTCTGTGAGGGTCTATTTGTGGTAATTCGCATCAGTGATTGGTCAGGGCAAAGCTGTTCAGTTGTTCGCTTCATATGAATAAAGCCTCGTCCACACTGGGGACGTCAAGAGCGCGCGGTGGCTGCGTTACCTGTTGTTTTTCATTTTGGCATCCGTGTTAACAGGTTAGAGCAGCCACGCTGCGTCTCTGCTAGAGATTCGAGGTCTCGCCTATTTTTGACGTGAGCTGCACAGCAACAACAGACAGTGAAAGTGATCTATTGGAACATTACTACAGTTTCAATGTCTAAACATCTGTAGAATATGTTACAGAGATGAAAAAAAGTAAAGACTTATTTTTAAAATCAACACTCCCTGCTTTCATTTCAAAATAAAAGCCCTCATTCATTTTTTTCTATGGACATAATTCATTTATTTGTAACACGATGCTTTTATTCTGAAATATGTGCCGGACAGTGTTGTAGAACATGCAGTGACTTGGGGAGCTCCATGAATTATTTACAAATTACCACGCGTTTCTTAACCTTTCTCAGTCTAAAATAAATGTAAATGACATTTATAATGAAATGAAATGGCCATTATGAAAGGCAAACACTATGTAGAAAGAAAGGGCTGACAGCAGCAGACACACAATTGACATGCAGCTGAACCGCAGCTGGTGTGAACACCCGACGCGTGAATCACGGAGCCGCCACAAGTTTCCGACGTTCCCAGTATGGATGAGGCGTTAATGACAGGAGGTGTTTTGGCCCTCAGGACACCAAGCAAAGGAGCTTAAATGATGTAAAGGTGGCGCCTTCTTGTACTCTGAGAAAATATGTGGGAGGGAATGTAGTGAACACACTGGTGACAAAAGATATGCCCGACACAGAGAGAGCATACATGCACTTCAGATATAACCTTTGTTTGACTAAGATAAAAAGACATTTATGGAACACAGAAAACATATCATTTGGTTACATGACAAAATGAACAATTTACCAGGAAAATGTTAATTATAGTTCCGTCTTTGGATTTGTGATGTGTGACTTGAACAAACACAGATGTCCAGATTAAGCAGGGATATGCTTTACTTTTGTCATACTGTACTTATTTAATTACCTTATGTTTTTTTATTCTTTAACACACAGTTTAATGGCTCCTGCTTTATTCTAACCATGAGCAAAATATTTCACAAAACATTTAACCTGCATAGTAAAAACACACAGTAAGTATTCCTGTACCAAGCTGGGGTTTGGCCCATATTTACCCCTCAACAATGTCTTTGTTGTCTGTGTTTTGCCTTTAAATCTGACAAACACTATTTCTCTGCTTCAGAAACACGTATAATAATAAGTGGTGAGATGTGAGTACGCAGAACCTGCAGCCAAAGGCAGATGGAGCTGTCGAAAGTCAGTTTTTCAACATAGAAATCTACATAATAAATGTTACCAACGGCTCCTGAGTCTGTTGTAGATTACAATAAAATGAGTGCAATAAAAATAAAAAAAGCAATAGCAGTTTGTTTCAAATACTAACTGTAATCAACCCAACATGAATCAGTCTAGCATGTAATATAAATAATTTCACTGCATCACCTCATATCACAATTGAAAATGCACTAAAAGAGTTTAAAAAAAAAAAATTAAATGTCACTATCGCAAAATCACTTATAAAGGTGCACGGTAAACTTTATGATCATTCAAGACCACAGATGTGGGGGCGCACAGCAGAACATAAATTGCATTTCCTCAGCTCAATATGCAAATTAAAAACACAGATAAAGCATGGATTAAAAACATATGAAACAACAGACATGTCTAGTTTGTGTCTGTTGTTTCAGGATTTGTTGGGTTTCAAGCATTTAAAGTGTGTCTAGGTGACTAATGGGGCCAATTTCTGAAATTGGTCCAGTATTGCCACTTCAACAAGCTGCGAGGGCAGCGAGCAACGTCAATATAATGTCCACTAAAAGTTCTTGTTGTTGCCACTGACAGGCTCAGGTTGTTATTATAAATGTCTGACAACATTATGGAGAGGACCCTACAGAGAAATAAAACCTTTTTCTTATCTTTGTCTTGATCCGGTCTGTTTGTTATTGTGCCCAAGTCTTGCTCAAGGAGAAGTCTAATTGTTAAATCTAAATATCCGTACACACTGGCTCAAATAAATGCGGGCGGCCATCGAATTCAAAGACCTCATCCACATTGTGGAAATCCTCTAAATATTCAGCCATGACATTGAAAATCTTTTAGATAACAATAAGCTACGCTTTCTGTACTCGAACACAACAAACTCTGCCCAGCTGCCACTCACGTTTCAACCGTGGACGTATTCAACTATTCCACCGTTGTCTTCCGGCAACACGTCACCTCGCCGGATTTCAGAAGGACACTTCTCCTTGAGCGAGACTCTTTCCATGATGTCAGACACTTATAATAACAATCAGAGCCTGTCATGGTAAAAACAAACACTTTTAGTGGACCTAAATGAGGGTGCCAGCTTGCCCCAACAGCACCATATTGCAGCCTGTGAGCAGCGTTCTCCCTCAATACTGGACCAGTTTCATAAATTGCTGTCCCCATTAGTCAGTTGGAAACAAAAACAGGGTAAAATACCACAGTTACCCTTTAAGATACAAACGTATAATTGCAATATCCCGATCAAAATAGATTATCTGTTTTCAGGGCAACATCTGAAACTTTGTACCTCTCCTCATCCTACCTTCTGACTGGGAAAACACTAAACGGATGGTTAAAGTAATATTTCAAGTTCTCCAAAATGCGTCGTAGCAATGCTTGGGCAAGTCTTTGTGCTGTCACAAAACTGAAGCCCTTATAACTTTTACTTTATTTACTTTGGAAGGTTCCCTTTCTGTCGAGACCTTGTTTTGGAGTTGAGTATGATATTCAGTATCTACAGGCATTGTATTTGTCATTTTATTTGTTCAAAAAATATGAGCTGAGCGGAAAAAGTTAACTTAAAAGTTGAGCGTGTTAAGTTGACAAAGTAAAGTGAAACATTAAGGCACTGTGATTTAAAAGACTCTTCTTTATATAATCCACAATAGGTGTTGTGTTCATAGAGGCTGGAACAGGCGAGCCGCTCAGAGAGAGAGGACCAACCTGCACGCCCACACAGCCTTGAGTAGTGCTTCAGTATGTGTAAGCACCGTCTCTAAAACATTTGATATTGTTATGCAAATGTGAAGTGCAATAGGCTAACATAGATTTCAGAACAACATAACCTTTGTGCCTTCATATTTAGCTTCCTCAGCAAAACAGTCCAGGGTGAAGCCAGCAGGTGTTACTGTGTAGCTGTGTGTACGTGTGCATGTGAGATGCAACATTTTAATTGACAGCAGTGGTATTTCTCATGTTATCTTCAACTGTAAAATGACTATAATTTTCGACAGATAAATGTAGCAGAGCAAAATATCCAATATTTCCCTCTGAAATGCAGTGGAGGAGAATTATAAATAGAAATACTCACATAATGTTCTTATCCTGAACTGTTCAAGATGTCTCCATCACTTTTATTGTCCAAGTTTGTATGTAAATGTGAATTTAAGGGTTGTTTGTGTAGGTCACATAAACATAAAACCAGATTAGTTTAAACGTTAAAATCAGTCTTTCAGGAAACAATAATAATCTAAAATCAAAGTTTAGCCTTTGCTTACGATCACTTAATCTGCTCAATTTACGACCTCGAAGGAAGCACACGTAAGAAGTTATTTTTAATGTTAGGGGCAACAACACTTTTATCATCGGTCTGCAGCATTTTTCACCTTCAGAAATGTATCGACAAAGTTACAAAGCTCACTGCGCCATTAAAGTAATGAGAGTCGCTGCCACGGACTATTCTGAGAAGCGATCATTACATCAATGCAGGAGAACTGTGTGCTGCTTAATATAGATTCTGCAGCAAGTGGAATGTGATCAGATGAAAGAGATCAGAAACAAGTTAGAGGAAGATGGATTCTTGGAGACACATATGGCAGAACTGGATACCACACTTTGAGAATGTGTACAGTAAATTCCCAAATCTTCAAAATCATATTATAACATACTACAAAACAGTACCACAAAAATGTGCATTAATGTTACAGTATATGCATATGTATACAATGCATGATGATAACATATTTAGACACATGTACACAATATAATTTATAGATAATTACGAAAAATGTATACAATCTAGTTGTCAATATTTATTCTTTCACTGCCCGCGTGAGCAGCGCGGCTCACGCACCAGCTGTGTCTCTCCTAGAGATTCGAGATCTCACCTATTTTTACCGCGAGACGCGTGCGGTTCACAGCAACAGACAGTGAAAGTGATCTATTGACTGTATATTGGCTTCATACCAGCAACATTACTTTAGTCTCAATGTATGTCTGTATCTGTAGAATTTGTCACAGACATGAAAAAAAAGTAAAGACTTATTTTTAAATCAACACTTCCTGCTTATGTTTCAAAATAAAACCCCTCAAGCAAAAAAAAATTCTATGCACAGAATTCCTTCATTTGTAGACATGAGGCTTTTATTCTGAAATATTTGCAGGACAGTGTTGTAGAAAATGCAGTGACTTGCACGGCTCCATGAATGAATAAAGTATGGGGTTTTAATTGTAGATTATTACTATTATTTACAAATGAGCACATGGTTCTTAACCTTTTTTCTGTCTAAAATAAATATAAATTACATTTATAATGATGTGAAATGGCCATTATGAAAGACAAACTATGTAGAAAGAAAGGGCTAGCAGCAGTGTATCCTATTCGGGGTTGAGGGGGGGCTGGAGGCGATCCTAGCTGACATTGGGCGTAGGCTTGTAAAAATCAAATATGACAAAACAAAGCCCATCAGTGGAATGTCAACTTGTACAAATTAGTGTTAAGGGTACATGGAAGTTGAGATATGTCTTACATGGTGGAAGTGAAGGTAGTTAATAGTCATTTGTGACAACTGTGAATTTGTGGTTTCTCTATTCCTATTCATCAAAAAGTGGAATCCTGAAACAGACATGAATAAATCAAACAGTTCAGAGATTCTGTCTGATGGCATTTAACCGAGCCAAGAGATAACAGTTTGAAAACTTGTGTTTGCTTTCTTTTATCATGATTGTGGTGGATTACCTTAAATGTGAGTAAAATATGTACAAAAACATCTGCCAACTCAATGTCTAAATTCTTAATGTGAATGACAACATTTATTTCCAAGATCAGACATCAACCTCAGTTTAAAAGGTTGAAAAAATAAACCACACAAGCCAGCTACAGTCCTGCTAATGCTTACACAAGTTTAAATGATTGATGGAAATGTCTCTAATAGAGCATTCTGCCGCATCATCAAATGTCTCCTAATCAATGAAATACACAGAGTATTGTATTTTTCTCATTGGAGCACAGCATGTATAGTGATTTGTGTGAAGACAAAAACTGCTCCATGAGACAAGCAGTCACTGAGTTAATGAAATATGCATCATCTCCAAAATGCAGTTCAGGTCTGAAAAACTAGGATAACATCAATCGAACATTCTTCAGCACAAATTACACAAATGTGCCATCTTCATGTGTTCATCCCCTAAAAGTAGTACTTTTCAATGTAGCTGATAGGCCAAACAGAAACCTGTAAATTGTTTGATGTTTATTGTGCCCCTTCTTAGTCGATTAGTCGACTAATCTGTCGTTTTGGTCTCGGTCAACTATGATTTCTTTAGTCGATTAGTTGGTTTTTTTATGCTTTTTTTCAATGCGGAATGACTTATTTCTGGTAAACACAAGATTTAAAGTCATGCGTTTGTGTGATTCTTTGTGGAGAAACTCAGTTTAACAGATCTGTCGAAATCGTACGAGTGTTAGTCGACTAAGAATTTCTTTGTGGAGGACCACTCTAATTATGGATTGACCTACTATTTAGCAAGTCATTTCAATCAAATTGTGGACAAGATATCAGAAAAGGCAAGCTGCAGTATTCAATGTCAATTTCAACCAAATGTTACATATACTGGAGTTTTAGCGATGTATCAATTTAATTAATTACCTCCGCCAAGGCCGAAGGCCTAGGAAGGAGGTTTTGTTTTCACCGGCGTTGGTTTGTTGGTTTGCTGGTTTGTTGGTTTGTCCGTTTGCAGGATTACTCCAAAAGTACGCGATGGATTTAAATTAACTTTTTTGGATGGGTGGGGTGTGGCCCAATGAACAATCCATTAGATTTTGGTTGCAATCTTGTCCATGATCCGGATTCAGGAATTTGTTTTAGGGTTGAGATCAGCCAGAACATTAAGACCCCTGGGTATAACTCATGCGCAGTGTAGCTGATGACGCGTTGATGACACATGACCTCTTTCCTTCAGAGAGAGAGACAGAGAGAGAGCGGATTTAATAATTTCAGATGAAATTGCAGATTTATAGTATCTAGGAGGCAGCAAATATGTTTGTAATTGTCATGCTTTTATATTAATTGAAGGATGAGTAACAATGCATTGAGACACTTCTGTCATCAATGTGTGTGAATCAGAACGTACTGTCATCCAGCTAACAAAGACTCTTTCTTCCAAATACAATGTTTTCACCAATAACTGTGATGTGTTTATTTCATAAAATTCAATAAAACGTTGATATTGACTGGTGGCTAGTACAGTAGCATATAGCAGACCAGGACATAGCAGACCAGGATAATCAAATTACTCAGGTCTAGTTTGATGGACAGGCTGAGGTCTTAACCCAGTCTGCTCTCATTCAGGATTCCTGCATGCAGGGCCTTTTTCTCCTGCAGGCTCTCACCATTTGTGTCCATGACGATATTGACCGTTGGCTACAGTACCTATGGAGGGCTTGTTATCTGTTCCGTGGATGTGGATGGGCGCCGAGGTCAGGACGACCTCTCGGTCACCCTGCGGGGTCACTGTTTAATGAAAGCGTGTCCTGTCTGACGTATAGGGTTGCGGCCTGTGTGCCGTCCCACACCCAGTCGCCACGGGAGAAAATGGGGTTGCAAGAGGTTAATCAAGTGCAATTTCTTTCTCTCTCCTGCCTGATATGTCCTCGTCCACTTTGAGGAGTGTGTTCTGAAAGAGCTGTACACTCAGTTGCTCCGTATGTGTCTGGAATCCAGTGCTTCAAAAACCTACCCTTACTGTGTTTTGTAGTTCACTGTGCATGTGCAGTTTAAGAGCTGCTTTAGGAAGGTCCTGTTTGTAGAAGAAGACACTTAGAAAATAGAAATAGACCAAGAACAGGGTGCAGTTAGTCTGGGGATTCCTGAATAATTACTCAGATTACAATTATTGCTTTACAATAGTGAAATTCACATGCAAAAATGCCATCACGTGCAGTAAAAAGCCAACAATATTAAAATAGTTTAACTAGCTTTTTCTTGAGCTGTCACACAGTCTTCAGCAGCTGGTGGAGACGGCCCAGTTGTCATGGAGATGGATCTGTTGACATGCAAGCTGTTCATGATTTACCTATAATGATTTCATCCATAGCACTTTTAGAACTTCTTGTCGACGTCGGATTATATGTTGTGCATGATAAGAAGTAGAATATGCACTGTGCTTTGCTCCCACAATTATTTTTATTAAAGTCCCCATGAAGCGTAGTATCTAGTATCTCTAACTGCTGTATTGTGACAAATATTTGGGTGGTGTAAAGTTACGAGAGGGATTTAAAGCAAATCCTTTTACATTTGGTTGGGCTGTTAAAATGTGGTCAGGTTTAAAGTTTAGCTCGATACGGAGCTACAGAGCAGAGGACTGTTGGCTCCACACACTCACCTCCGTCACCTGTTGTTAGATCAGGAGGAGGACGAGGGAGAGATGGAACGGAAACTTTGCCGGTTTTCACCCGGCTGTGTGGTAACGTTACTGCACGTGCAGATGAACGGCGCCCGAAGCTCCCCGCTCACCCGCCGGCAAAACTCCACAAGTCATTTTGCGTCGTCATCCAGTGGACGTTCACCGCATGTACTGCTGCGCTGCACTGACACAGAGCGGTTGAAAATCGGTAGAGTTTCCCTTGAATGAATCAGGCCACAGCCACATTGTTTTGGAAATGAAAACAGCATTGTGGCCCACTGACATCCAAAAACACATCTCTTCCCGTCTCTCTCCATATTGCTCTGTTAGCTACTTCGATCAAAGAACTATATTGATTCAATCCACAAACAATTGGCTAGCTCGGCGCCCAAAGTATCATTTGATCGGATGAATTTGGATGATGAATTCTCATCTAAGTTCCTCGGCTATTCCACAGAGTTGGAGCCCTAACAGCCAACAACCTGTCAATAGTTAACAGGGCCTTATCAGAGCACCTCAGGCTACGGGTTGGTAAGTAGCCAGGTAGCTCGGAGCCCAACCATGCAGGGCCTTGTCAAGATTACAATTTTAAAATCAACTCTAAAACGGACAGACAGCCAGTGAAGGGAGGCTAAAATAGGGGAGATATGATCATGCTTTCGAGATTTGGTTAAAAGTCTGGCGGCTGCTTTTTGGACACACCGAAGCCGTGTAATCACGTTTTGGCGGAGGCATGTAAACATGGCATTACAATAATCCAGCCGAGAAGTGATAAAAGCGTGAATAACTCTTTGGAGATCATAAAATATAATAAAAGATCAAATTCTAGCAATATTTCTCAAGTGGAATTAACACGACTGAGCTTGCTTTTAAACATGGGACTCATGGTTTGAGGTTGTGATATAAGATAACAACAAAGTTTTTAACAGTAGGTACAAATGTTGAGTACCAAGACCAGGCAGAACCTGTCCACACGTGTGCTTGGGGCCTACAATAAGGATATCCGTTTTGGAGGAGTTAAGCTGAAGAAAAATTTGAGACATCCAATCCTTAATCGCAGCCAGGCAATTATGCACGGAAGATAACTTAGCTAAGTCTAATGGTTTGCATGACAAGTTGAGTCTCGTCATTGTAGCAATGAAATGAGATATCATGCTGTTTGATAACGTGGCCTAAAGGGAAAATAAAATTGGTCCGTGAATTGCTGACCAAGTGGCAGTATTTGACGATTTGGGAGTGAGAGTGTGCGGGATTTTTAGAGAAGTGGCTGGACAGTGGCAGTCTTGGAAAAAGTCGGGAACACATCACTGTTGATGATTGAAAGCAGGCTACGGGCTACCCTATCTAGAACATCTAATAAGAATTTGGTGGGCATTTTGACCAATGGACTTGATGATGGTGTCGTGTGAGATGGTTGCAATTAATTCTTGGATATAGTTATTTCCCTAAAAATATGCAAAGCATCCAGCTGAGGACAAGATAAGTCAGATAAAGAAGTGGTGGGAGTTTTACTCTTGCTGTGCAGCATTTCAATCAATCAAATCTTCATCAGGCACACACCAGCCCTATCAACATCACATAATATACGTATATCTCAAAATCTAAAATCATCGATCACAGCTGATATCAATTGGGCTTCAAAACAATATAATAAACAGTCAGACAAAAACCCAGTCGTTAAAAGTTCAGCATCAAAGTTCACTCTGATGGAGACCATGTAATACGGTTGAAATATCCTTAAAAGGACAGCCAGGGGACTTTGAGTAGAGCCTGCTCTGTCAAACAATTACTTCCAAAGTCAAGAATGGACTTTGATTGTTAATACTAGAATTATACAACAATAAAATAACATAAAATGATAGAGTGGGTGAAGCCGTCCTGATAAAAGCACATCTATAACAGTGTGCCTTGAGGCACACAGCCTTGATTACGATTAAGAAGCTTTCAAACTAACAGCATTGCATCGAAGCCCCTTTACACTGTCCTGATAAACTATACTTTAGGGCCCTGCTGTGTGATAACAGCAATATTACAGGTTCATTCCATGTTACACTGTGCAGGATGGGTCCAATATAATCTTGGTCACAAACTTTGTCAGAACGCAAATAAAGTTTATATTAATAAATAAACTGTTTCTTTTATAGATTTACAGTAGGCTACTGTTTATAGTCAGACATTACAGTACTAAACTTTAAATTTGCTGGGTCAATTTGGTGGACACGGGACAACGTAACAAGAATTTGCCACGGTGACGTCAGCCCGTTGTCTCACTAGCTGCCGTTAGCCGGTTAGCTAACTAGCAGGAGGGATGAAAACATTTGTAGCTGGGGCTATCACTGATGGGCGAACTGTGTCTGCCGTCCACTAATGTCTCAGTAACGTTAATGGCAAAACGTAATGAACTTGCGGTAGCCCGTTAACTTGCTAACAGGCGTTAGCCAGTTAGCCAAATAGTAGGCCAAACCTCTCCATTTTGGAGGGAAACAGCCACTAACGCTAGCATTGCGGTACGTTAGCAGTACTTTACCTACTGGTCTTAACGGGCCGCCTGGGGCTAAAACTGAGGCTAACTATCGGACATCCATTTATGTCTAAAATAAAAGCATAGATCAGCTTAAATTACAATACCAAACTGGCGCTATAGTCCCCGAATGAGTCAGCAAATATCCCCGGCGAATCAGCTAACGGTAACAGTAGACACGGGTTAACCTAACGTATCATATACAAAAGCTGAACAACTCTTTCAAACTGTAACTCCGTGAAGTCAGTTAACACAAATCATTTTAGTCAGCCGTTAATATTTTACTTTTTACCACAGAAGTGAGGAAGGTTACTCGAAATTCAAAGCTGCAGCGAAAGTTGACCTGTGATGGCCTCTGTCCCTCTGCTCTCTAACACTTTTCGCGTTAGTAGTGGAGGTTCTTGTTCCCACAATGCAATGCGTCATTTAAAAATACGGGTAAAATAACTGTGAAAAATGTATACAGAAAATTCCTTCATATTAACACGGTACATTTGCCCGTATTTTTACCGACTTTTCTTAGAGTGTAGGTACATTCTGTTTTTTGTGTAGCAAAAATGCTTTGTTATTTAAAAGAAGCACCCAATAGTCTCACTTTTTTTTCCAAACCAAATTGTATTATTAAAACGAATGTCTGTGTATAGAAGCAAAGAGGGCTGGCACATTAATCAGAGTAAATGATGTGTATTGTTAGTCATTTATTTAATTTATTAGATATGCCATTTGTGGCAGCAGAAATACATCCTCAGAGAAAGTGAAATAAACCATAGAGATTTGTTCATTTACAAAATTATGCTGTTCTGTGTTCTGTCAAAGTCGAGATGCTTATTTAAAGGCATCCATCTCCTGAAATTCTATCTAATGGTCTAAATGCCGTGAATAGAATTAAAGTAGGGAAATATTGAATGCTTTACTTTATTGTCTCAAATGGTCAAACTTTTCAGATATTGCATCGTTAAAAGCCCCAGCCTTGAAAACCACGATCCTTGGCTATTATATTTATCTAACAATGACTTAGAAAGCAAGGTCTAACGGCCAGGCCACACCACACTGCCGGCGGCTACCTCTCTGAACTGCTGCAACTCTCACGCGTGTGTGTGTTCACACAGACGGTGTTGCTGCTGCTGCGCATCGATTGGTCGATGGGAAAAAAAGAATAAATTAAAAATTCTGCATGTTATCTCTAGACTTATTAAATTGCCCACAGTGCACTCTACCTGATAGCCTAAATGAATTATAAATAAACATAAAAATCTATTTGCAGCATCTGTGAACTCTAAAAACCACTGGCGGGTTTATTTAAAATATATAACCACAATTACACCATTTATCCTAGAGCTACCAGAAGCTCTAAAAACAGATGTTATTGTCGGTTATTCAACTTCCCGATGGTCCTTGAACACATCATGTGTGACGGACACTTCTGTCAGGAAAAACAACCAAATCAAAGCTTAAAATTGTGACGTTTCATCAAAAACACTTTATTCTATATGTCATTTAAAATTTCGCCAAAAAAGAAATTGTTTGCCCTAACCAGGTCCTGTCAAAAATCATTAAATTATGCACTCCTCAGCGAAACTTGGAAGCCATGATTGAATCGGCTGGGATGTTAGACTGCATATAAAGAGGACGTCATAACAGTTCCTCAAAAGTGAAGCCAAAACATCTTGATCGCCGCCTGTTGGCTGGCAGCAGTATAGGTCATAAATCTTGCCTCCTCCATGTTAGCAGATCAGACATGGGCCAAACTAAAAAATTAAAGTACAAGTCACGTAAAATATTTGACCAAATATGGTTTCTGTCATTTTAGGTACTTCTTATCACGCTGATGTATATTCAAGTGTTCATTTTTCTCATCAGTCCGGTTTTAATTAGTTATTTGATGCTATAAAAAGGGGGTGAGGCGTCATGATTGCTGGCTGTGATTGACAGCTGCTCTGAGTGAAGTAGTCACAGCCGGAGACTCGTGAAATGTACGAGAGAGTAGATGTAACTTTAACTTTCCATAACCGTCACCAGTCTGTGTAATAGAACATGTGTCAATTTGATCATAAATGTAGTTTTAGAGATATTATGGTTAGTTGTTGTGTCTTGCCAAACAGCTACCGTGGTGCTAACGTAGAAGCTAGGCTCCACGGTGAGTAAAATGTGACAGGAGCAAAAAACGCCCCAGAACCACAGTGGGTTCAGAGGGTTAAATTATGTTTTAACCTAATTGTTTTATACTTAAATGATAACAACAGACTCAAAGCCAACACATCCATATTCATTTGATTTCCGAAAATAGACTGAGCCGCCGAAGCTGTCGAAGCTGCTTGCAGTTACATTATAAACAAAACGACCCGCCGCACCCACCCGACCCTTTATGAGAGCCAATCCGCACCATCCTACCCGCAAAAAATATGTATTAATCAACTGATCCCAACCCGCCAATTTCATGCATATGGTAGCACAATTGTCAGGACTGAGGTCTGAGAAACAAGGACAACGTGGGCTGGATCCACATATGACCGAGGCAGTCCCGAGCAGAGGAAGGTCCCATGTGGCTAGCCAGACTTTGTGTCTCAGGATGTAGCGGTTGGCACTGGTCAGAGGTGCGAAGGGGTGTGACCCGGGCCCTCATCCAGGTTTGGCGACACCAGCAAATATATGACTTGAGCTACAGCTGCCCTAACATAATTTGAATGGTGATATTCATCCATTGATATCATAAATTGATTGTCTGATAAATGACAATGTTTGTCTGACAAATATTAATGTGTAAAACCAGAATGTTAGATATCAACAATTTAGTTTTGATTTAAAGAATGTTGATGGAAAAAAGATACATCATTTTAGGAACCATTAAATAAACAACAAAAATCGATCTGTCTATCTGCTGTCTGTCTATCTATCTGTCCATCTGTCTATCTATCTATCTATCTATCTTAAGTTAGCTATTTAAAATTTGTTTGTAATCCTAAATGTGATATGAAATGTTGTATTGAAAAATGAACAAAAGCTCCAATGGCCTAGAATATAATAAGAACCGAGGCACACAGTCGTCTTGTCATTATAGCGCCCGATTCCCCCAGTGTTTGCTTTAGACAGCAGTAGATGAAGACACACGCAGAACATTAGTATTCACGGACATGTTCATCACTGTCAGAGCAAGCAGGGTTTCTGTATCCACACTGGCAGCTCTGCAACTGAGAAGAGGAGCTGTACTAAAGAGGTTTAACACAGCTCAACAGGGAGGCACACAGTACACACATAACACACACCCCAGCAAATGTTTGGACATCAGCTCAGCCACTAGTAGAGGGGCCACTGGGGCACCACAAGACTCGAAACCCACTTCTCCCTTTTTATTACCATCTTTCTATTTCCATAGTCATACTAATGTGGATAAAAAAAATGTATTCTTCTTCTGGTCTCATTTGGTTTTCTTTGAAGTAAAGGGAGAGGTTTGAAATGTCACAATTTATTAAATTACACCAGCCTTCATTCAACCGTGTAAAAACCTGGGCATTGCATAATATTGAAATGGACTGGGTGACATGTTAGTGTTTAACTGTTATGTTATCAGTGTCACTGCGTTCAGAGATAGGAGTTCAGCCAAGATAAAAATGACTGCTTATTGCAGTTACTGAGATTTCCAGGGTGTCGGTGAACATGTTATGAGCTTAGAAGCATAGACTGTATACAAGAAGCGGACATAGCCACCATGACGTCACCCATTGGTTTGTGGACTACCGTTTTGAGCTTAGAGTTTGGCATTTTGGCCGTCACCATCTTGGATTTTTGGAGCCAGAAGTTGGCCAGGTACCCTTAGCATAGCAAACGCTAAGTTACCAGCTAATGCTATCGCTAGCTAGTTAGCAAGGTGCATCCTTAATTCTGTTTAACTATGATATGAATTGCTCTATTGGGTTTTCCTACAGCATTCGCTGACTTTTCCACAACATGCTATCAGGGGACTGCTGTGACGGTTTCCGCGGGTGAGAAACAAAGGTTATGTTATTGTAACCCTAGATCTATAAGCACAAGCTCCGCCCTTTACTGGACTCTATGGGTACTGTGGGTAGAGTCATCAAGGAGCACGGAAAGGTGTATCATGCCCAGAGGGGGGATCAGGTGCAACACAACTGACAAGCACACCCCACCCTTTTCACCAGTCCTGTGTTGTTCCAGCGAGCACAGACCCTGAGATTTTCAAGGGATAAAACCGTATGAATGGACAAGGTGTCGACCATCACGCCGCCATTCATATGTCCTTGACACTCACCTCATAGAACAAGGCCGCCAACACTGCAACGTTGTGTGTAGAGTGTGCGCGGACCACAATGGGAGGGTCTTTTACTGCCTGCCTAAAGGCCAGTTTGTGTCATCATCATCATCTGCAGGCAAAGCTGGTGCCTCAGCAGGGATGACCAGAGACAGTGGTGGATTGTTGGTGGATTGTTGGTGGCTTTGACAGTGTTGTTCTGAGCTCTGGGCCATTCTCATCATAGCGAAGCATCACATTGAAGTGTTAGTAGTGAAACCATTGCTGCTGTCGTTGAATCTTTGGGGCAGTGCTCGGTAGGCTGGCAGGCTAATGACAGCTGAATGCCGCTCTTTGCGGCCTGCATGAGGCACTCGAAGCAGAATTCGTAAAGATCCTTCCCCAACAAAGACGCCGGGATATGATGAGAGTCCGTGGAGATGAGCATTCAGTAGCTTAATCGCCGTTCGCTGAGAAAGGAATGTCTGACGGCGGTGGACGCTGTCTTACATACTGTGGGTTCTGCACGTATTCGGGTAGGCACGTCCTGATTGGCAGGCTACATTTATGCAAAGTTCAGTAGGCGATTGCGTGCCTGTGATTGGAGGAGAGCATTACCCATAGAGTCTAGTAGAGGGCAGAGCCTGTGTGAGTTACAACAAGTTGCCTCCAAGATCAAGCAGGAGGTAACTGCGGCAGAGGGACGTTACATTCAAGGCTTGGAGGGCGGCCGAGCACAGAGATTACTTGAGCTGATCTGAGCCAGAGTTATTAGCAAAATCAGAACCGTATAATCGTGACTATGCGGACCCCTGGCACTGAGTCCCGACCCCTCCCAAGCCCAGGAATCAGCACACCAACCACTAAGTGCGTGGTGGTCAGCTGGAGCGACTCGTGGTGCTTGGCCGTAAAGGGGACTTAAAGTTAATGTTTGAAGCTCTATACCTGTGTGATGGAGCGCTGCAGAGGAAGTGGAAAGAAACAGCCACGAGTCAGACATGGTGTCAGGTTGTGGTGCCAAGGGCCGTGCGGGAGATGGTGCTCCAGATGGTGCACGGAGCCCCAGGATCTGGTCACTTTGGGGTCGCCAAGACACTCCACCGCCTCTGGCAGATTCTACTGGAGCCATTATAGGAGGGATACTATTAATAGTGGGCCTAGCACTTGATAGATAAGATAGCATTAGCTGCCCAATAGTAATCGTTAAATACTGGAAGACCCAAACCTCCATCCTGAGTGGGCCTAAATAGATGTTTTTTGTTTGTTTGTTTGTTTGTTTTTTTATATATATAATCTGTGTTTTTATAACCCCAAATAAATTCTAAATTGATTGACTCTAGCTTCCTAAAATAAATCAGCCAAAATCAGTATCGGTAGATTTTGAAAGAAAATTTCAGTAGGGATACCAGCTTGATGGCATTGACTCTGACTTTGTCTCATGGATAGAGACATACTCCTCCAGTATTCAATGCTGCGCTTTAATTTATAAATACCTTCTAACAAATTTAATTTGAGCAATTTGTTTCTGTTTTTTTTAGATTTAAAGTCCTAAATATGTGATATGCTCTTGAACAACCTCAACAGGGCAATCCTTTAAAGTTTAATCTTCAATTTATTGTGTAATTTATTGTGATACAACATATTGTTAAAGATAAGGAATGCCCTCTCCAGGGTTCATTAAGGCAACAAGTAAATCAACTGCTTAGAGCATAACAAGACAAAGTTGTTTGCCAAAGTTTCTAATGCTATATTAAATAACAAAGGGGACAGGTAATCTCCCTGTCTCACACCCCGATATAGAGTAAACGGTTCTAAAGAGATGTTATTTGTTATGATAGAGGATTTAGGAGAGCGATAAATCATTTCAATCCAGTCCACAAAAATCTTCCCGACTCCAGATCTCCTCAAGGTTTTAAATAAATAAGGCCATTCTATAGAGTCGAAAGCTTTCTGGGCATCCAACGTCACGACAAATGCTTGAGTGTTTTTACTCCAGTCAGAATATAATATATTCAACAAAAAAGAAACATTAAAAAAAAGGAAAGCCTGTCTGGATAAAGCCAGCTTGATCCAGGTGAATAATTGTTGCTATGTGTTTACTTAATCTGGTGGCCAGTACTATTGTTAAAATGTTATGATCAACATTGAGCAAAGAAATGGGCCTATAATTAACAGGATCCATGGAATCTTTTCAATTTTTCAATATCAAACATATGTTTTCCTCATAAAGAGAATGTGGAGGTGTTTTTCTTGTTATTGAGTCATTTATCATCCTGCGTTAGAAAGGTGTTAAAATCTCATGAAACGCTTTATAAAACTCAACTCCAAACCCGTCCGGTCCGGGGCATTAACCTGTGGGGAATATCTTAATTGCTTCTACTAACTCAGCGACAGTCACCTTTCTCCTGTACAGATTGTAAAAAAACCCTGAGGCAAATTTGTGATTTGTGATATTGGGCTCTACAAATACAAATAACTTGACTTGACTTTCCAACAAATTCTGATTACTCTCATTTAGACGTGGCAAAGTTAAGGAACTAAAGAACTGAATTTGTCTCTGCTGCTGTTGGAAGCAGATTTATAGAGGTCGGAGTCAAGTTCTTTAAACGTTTAAGCATTTTTTTGACTGTACTTTATGGATAGCAGTCTTTGCCAGCTCTCCTTTAAGTTGACTTGAGAGTCATTTTTGAGGTTTATCACTTAATTGAAAATGTTTTATTCAGATATCAATTGTAGAATCTTGTCATAGTCAGACTCTAGTAGAGATGTTTTGTTTTGTCTTTGTTTCCCTGCGGTCTTTAAGTGTTTCCCAGAGAGTAAAGTCTGGAATTATCATTGATCATTGATCTCTAAAAATTCTGAGATTTTTAGTAATGTACTCTTTAAAACCTGGTGATGGCAGTAGTAGAGGGTTGAATCTCCAATTATATTTTAGGTTGGAAAAGGAGGTCTGTAGCTGCAGCGTAACGGGACCATGGTCGGAGATTAGTATATTATGACAATGCGTGTTGCTATTAATGGAGATTGAACCGACTTCCACTGTAAAGTGGTTGATTCTAGTATATGACTGGTGCACTGGTGCACATGTGAATAAAATGAATATTCCGTTTGTCCGGATGTTGTATTCTCCAAATGCCCACCATATTTTTCTAGATTTGATCAGATTATTTATTGTTTGAAGAGAATTAATTGTCGGGATTTTGGGGATGATTTGTCTAAGGATAAATCCAAATAACAATTAAAATTAAGATATTGAAGGATCCATCCTCTGGAAGTAATTCAAAAACTTTATAAAATAGCGTAGGATCATCTGAATTCGGACAGTATATATTCAACAAAATCATCAGGAATTAATTAAAGGGACTATTTGTAACTTTCAGAAATGC
The DNA here is from genome assembly GCA_916700685.1 of Adelosebastes latens. Taxonomy (NCBI): domain Eukaryota; kingdom Metazoa; phylum Chordata; class Actinopteri; order Perciformes; family Sebastidae; genus Adelosebastes; species Adelosebastes latens. The sequence goes on from CAKAKR010059952.1 coordinate 41,206, forward strand.
TTCTTAACAGCGACACCTGTGGCCGTGAAATCAACAAAAGTCAGCGTCGGGCTCGTGCTTGTGCTCGCTCTACATAGACATGAGCGAGCATCGTTCAAAACAGTGAGGCGACACACGTCAGCTAAAAGCACAATATCACTCTATATTTCAGCTGCTTGGCAGTAATGTTAGCTGACCAGACGAAGTCTCTCCATGAATCAATGCTGATACTGTGTATGCTTCTCCTGCCTCAGCGCAGGCTTCAGCAGCGGGGCTCCTCAGCGAGAAACTCGTCTCCCTCCGCCCGCAGCCGGAGAGAGCAGGGAGACACCGGCACCCGGTCGGTAACGAGACGACAACGTTTCTCTCTGCAGAGCCCCGACACTTCACAAGACACGGAAAACCTCTGTTGGTCTGGTGAAGCTGCAGCATTTATTTCTGCACAAACGTCCACTGTACATTCACTAGATATCCTCAGAGCTAAACTAACTCTTCTGCAGTGTGGAGTGAGCGCGCGTTCACGTCTAGAGGTGGAGCGAGTCCGCGAGAACGCGCGCGCTGTCTGAGTGAAGGCAAGCAGGCAGAGGAGGAGAGTACAGAGCGCGCACACGCGAGCGGAGCGCGCACACGCGAGCGCGCACACGCGAGCGCGCACATGTGTCCCGACCCGGTACATTTATACGCTTAAAAAGTTACAAACAGTCCCTTTAATATATCTAGAAATCAAAATAAATTTGGATCTGTAACCTTGGACTTAGGTATAAAAGGAACAGTATTACAAAACAGGACCGCTACACCGCTGGCTCGAGATGTAAAGTTGTGCATGATACACTTGTGAGATGCAACTGGATTTGAGTGTGTATTCAGTAGCTTTAATAGTGTGAGAATTCACTCTTCATCAAATGAGAAAAAACCCTTCCTGCATTTTGTGTTAATACAGTACCAAGGCCCCTAACATTCCACTTAATCAGTAAAAAAAAAAATCCATTCAAGTCCATAATCTTTCTGACAGAATGCAGTGGGCCGCTTGTTCCAAAATGGGCTAATCAAACATTTAATACATGGCTGATTATGAAATAATTGTTCCTGAGTGTACAGATGAAACAGAGAAAGGAAAAAGAAAACTGAGCTGAAAAACACCAAGCAGCGCACCTCTCCCCACACCTCTCCAAACATCCGCACTCACACACACTCACACACACACACAGACAAAAAGAAGAAATACCCCGTAGCCAACGGGGAACTGCTACTGTTTTCAAAGTTGCTGCATATGTGACTGTCCCAAAATGATCCTTAAAGTGTCTTTGGTCTATTCTAAAGTAGACGGCAGAATTCATAGGAGCTCTGAGAGCCACGACTACTCCATGTTCCTCTCACTAGTGCCCCCCTCTTGACATACTTAGAATGAATCTCTAAGGTACAATTGAAATTCACAAGGGGTCCAGACCTTTTGTACGAGTTATATATATAAATATATATAAACTGGAAAAACAAAGTTCGGAAACTTGTGTTTGGTCGATTATTTCTCTGTTGTTACAATGCTAATTGGCATTGTATTTTACATCGTTGGAAAGCCTGTTTATTTACCTTCGCAATGATGTCCAACTTGTAAGGATCATACATTTGTGGGATGAGCAGCACAGCTGATTATGTGGGTAGCGCCCAAGAAAAATTTGCCAAAATGCTCCGTCAATGGTAAACAGTGTATTCTACTATTGGTGTTGACTCTTGTTTTGAGTTGTTTGTTGGATGATTGAACTCTCCATCAGTAACAAGGAACAAACAAGACATATTGGCTATTTTACACTTTATTCATTTAATACAATATGTCAGGAGCCTCAGTAGCGGTGGAAGATCCATATGCAGCCACAACAGCCTGGCACCTCCTCCTCATGCTGGTCCAACCTGGTCACACGTTGCTGTGGGATGGCGTTCCATTCCTCAACCAGGATTCGTTGCAGGTCAGCCAGCGTGGTTGTGTTGGTCACTCTAACACGTACAGCACGCCCAAGCTGATCCTACAAGTGTTGAATTGGGTTGAGGTGTGGACTCTTGGCAGGTCGTTCCATTCTTTCTACTCCCACATTGTGGAGGTAGTCTGTGATAACCCTGGCTCTGGGGGGGCGAGCGTTGTCATCTTGGAGGATGAAGTTAGGTCCCAGATTGTGGAGATATGGGATCGCCACTGGCTGCAGAATCTCATCCCGATATCTCCCTGCATTGAGATGGCCTTCAAAGATGACTAGCCTTGTTTTGCCAGTGAGGAAGATGCCCCCCCCCACACCATGACACTGCCCCCACCAAAAGCTGTTACTCCATCGGTGCAACAATCAGCATAGCGTTCTCCGCGTCGTCTCCATACTTTGACCCTGCCATCCAACTTGGGCAGACAGAACCTGGACTCATCACTGAACATGACATTCCCCCACATGTTCACGTTCCATTGTCTGTGTTGTCGACACCAGCGCCAACGGGCCTGACGGTGAAGGGCAGTGATTGCAGGCTTCCTGGTAGCCTTATGAGAATACACAGTTTACCATTGGCAGAGCATTTTGGCAAATTTTTCTTGGGCGCTACCCACATAATCAGCTGTGCTGCTCATCCCACAAATGCATCATCCTTACAAGTTGGACATCATTGCGAAGGTAAATAAACAGGCTTTCTAACGATGTAAAATACAATGACCATTAGTATTGGAACAACAGAGAAATAATCCACCAAACACAAGTTTCCGAACTTTGTTTTTCCAGTATATATATATATTAAAAAAAGAAATCTCCCTCTCACCCTCGTGGGGTGGTATCTGTGTCTTCCTCAAGCTCTGGTCCTCTACCAGAAGCCTGGGAGTTTGAGGGTTCTGAGCAGTATCTTAGCTGTTCCTAGGACTGTCCTCTTCTGGACTGAGGCTTCAGATGTC
>CAKAKR010059952.1:44598-84729 GCA_916700685.1 Adelosebastes latens
CAGTAGCGGTGGAAGATCCATACGCAGCCACAACAGCCTGGCACCTCCTCCTCATGCTGGTCACCAACCTGGTCACACGTTGCTGTGGGATGGCGTTTACCATTACACTGTTTACCATTGGCAGAGCATTTTGGCAAATTTTTCTTGTGCGCTACCCACATAATCAGCTGTGCTGCTCATCCCACAAATGCATGATCCTTACAAGTTGGACAGCATTGCGAAGGTAAATAAACAGGCTTTCTAACGATGTAAAATACAATGACCATTAGCATTGTAACAACAGAGAAATAATCCACCAAACACAAGTTTCCGAACTTTGTTTTTCCAGTATATATATATATATTAAAAAAAAAATCTCCCTCTCACCCTCGTGGGGTGGTATCTGTGTCTTCCTCAAGCTCGGGTCCTCTACCAGAAGCCTAGGAGTTTGAGGGTTCTGAGCAGTATCTTAGCTGTTCCTAGGACTGTCCTCTTCTGGACTGAGGCTTCAGATGTCGTTCCTGGAATCTGTTGGAGCCACTCTCCCAGTTTGGGGGTCACAGCCCCGAGTGCTCCTACTACCACGGGGACCACGTCGACTTTGACCTTCCACATTTGTTCCAGCTGTTCTTTCAACGTTTGATACTTCTCAACCTTTTCATGTTCCTTCTTCCTGATGTTGCTGTCAGGTGGTATCGCCACGTCTATCACCACTGCCCTCTTCTGCTATCTGTCAACCACCACTATGTCCGGTTGGTTAGCCAGAAGCTGCTGTATATATAGATATACTGTATATAGCCTGCCTTTTTCCACAGGAAAAAAAAACGACAACAATTGTTTGACTTATAATGAATCATAATACCTCGGCATGAATTTGGAGTTTTAAATATGATACCTAAAATAAAACATACAATCAAACGAAATGAATGCAAAAGTAATTTTCTGTTCAAGATCACCATTATCACAGCTTGCTAATTTACTGAGATTTTATGATTTCTATCGGCACATTTCGATCGAGCAACCTCTGACTTCTCACCTTTTTGTCACAGGTGAATAAAGTTTCAAAAATGTTACATGCCATGAATTTAAAGTTCTCAAAGTTAAATGAAATAGCGTTTGGAAGAGTGCAGTGTGTTATGTGTGCAAACAAAACACTAAACCGGATGGTGGAAGCCTCTCTAAAGGAACAGAAGAGGCTGTTCTTGATGAGTGGGAGGGACATGCCACGCCAAAAATGTGTTTTCAATTTCTCATTATGGGATACTATGTGAAGGATGAGAAGTCAAGCTAAAAAAAAAAAATGTTACCTCCACTGGACCAACACAATCCATTCCAGTCTTGACTGGATGCTCATGACTGTTGGGAAATATAATCATAGTTTGTAATGTTTAAGGACTCTAATTATTGTCATTTCAAATCTGCAACTGCCATTCCTTTTAGTATTATTTTGAACAAATGTTAGAATTTCACTGAATAGAAATGACATATACAATAATAATGTTTCTAAAAAATGTCCAAAAAGAGCAAGAAACAGAAAAACCTCACAACAGAATGCAACGACAAACAATTTTTTTTGTTTGTCAGGTGTGAAGGTTGGTACCAGGTTTTTAAAATGTGTTCATGAAGAGCACTTGAGTAAATTTAAATGTACTAATTTACTTCCCATCTTCCGAGATGTATTCCCCGGTCACATGACAGGCTTTTTCTTCAGCTTGGATAAAGGCCTGCCCCGACAAGCTCTCCACCCAGGGTCACATCTGTTGGGAGTGGAGCCGCAGGGCAGAGATGCAGCCAACAAAACAGGACAGTGCTGAAAGCAGAACTGTATTGATGTAATGACCCCCCTGGTGCTTTTAGCTTGCAGATGTGTTAAGAGTGAGAGACAGCAAACTATGCAGGCCAGAAGCCACGTGAGGTGTTTTACATGAAAGAAATTAAGTAAGCAATTAATATCACAATCTCACTGTATTTTTTCATGTGGCCGAAACATTTCAGTTCTCCATAATAGATGAAAATATTTGCAAAGATAGATACGATTTTTGCAGTGTAGAAATAGCACGCAATGGACATATATATCTCAAGGACATATAGTTCTTCACTGAGCATGTTGTGCTGTTTGTTTTATGTTTTTATGTCTGGCGTACAAGACATTTCATTTCAGGATACTGGCCTCTGGGACTGGCCTGCAGATCAGCGCTGTCTAAACAATAACTGATTATGACATCTCCCCATGTGCCGCCCTGGCAGTTAAAACTGGGCCCCGTGCTGCTCCTCCTGATCCTGCTTAATGGGTCACAGAATCTGTACATGATTTGATTTATTTGGGCAATGTATGGAGACATATCAGGGTCAAAATTAAAAAAAAAAGAAAATCGAATTAAAAGTTAATGAAGAGGTAGTGTTTGAAATTGAAGGATGTCCAATCCCCATAATATAATAACAGATTACCAATCCCAAAAATAAAGTACATTTGACATCAAAATAAGATAAATACACAAACAAATATATAACTACATTGTGGGTCACATCATTTTGGAAGATAACCAATTGATTTGATGAACTGCTGAATCCTCATATTATCTCCAGTAAGTTTGTCCTTCATCACTTACTACATTGGAACCACGTTTGTAAAGCCTCATCCACACTGGGAACGTCAGGAGCGCGTGGCGGCTGCGTTACCTAGTGTTTTTTTTATTTCGGCGTCCGTGTTAACAGGTTAGAGCAGGCACACTGCTCCCATGAGACGCGGCACGGCTGTGTGTCAGCTGCGTTTCTTCTACAGATTCGAGGTCTCGCCTATTTTTGACGGGTGCTGCTGCGCGTTCACAGCAACAACAGACAGTGAAAGTGATCTATTGACTGTATATTGACATCATATCAGCTACATTACTACAGTTTCATAGACATCTGTAAAATATGTCACAGACATGAAAAAAAGTAAAGACTTATTTTTAAATCAATACTTCCTGCTTTCATTTCAAAATAAAAGCCCTGAAGCATTTTTTCTGTGGACATAATTCCTTCATTTGTTAACATGAGGCTTTTATTCTGAAATATGTGCAGGACAGTGTTGTAGAACATGCAGTGACTTGGAGAGCTCCATGAGTGAATATAGTACGAGGTTTTAATTGTGGATTATTACTATTATTTACAAATTACCAAACGTTTCTTAACCTTTCTCTGTCTAAAATAAATATAAATTACATTTATAATGAAATGAAATGGCCATTATGAAAGGTAAACTCTATGTAGAAAGAGAGAGCTGACAGCAGGAGCTGCAGCAGCAGAAACGCAGCCAGTGTGAACACCCGACGCGTGAATTACGCAGCCGCCACAGCCACCACACGACGCGCACCTGATGTTCCCATTGTGGATGAGGCATAAGGGATCTGTTGACGGACAGTATAAACAGGAGGAATGATGACAGTGACCAATAACTCTTTCGATGCGCATATGGGTATGTTGGTATTGTTTAAAGACAAACTTGAAAACATAGGAACCTATACTTTAATAAAACAAAATATTTGGCTAAAAATTAAATTCACTCTCAGTAGAGAAAAGTAGTTATGAATGATAACTCTGGGTCCAGGATCACAGGTGGAGCCGTCTATAGTGGTCTCTGTTTGCTTAGTCATTCATCTATAGACCTTTTTCATGGTAGACATTTTGCCTCGTCATAACAGGTAAAGAAAAAATGCATTAGTCTACTCTTGCTTATAAGACATAATTTCATTAACCAATGACCAACTGACAAAACACAAAATGCATGTGCATATTTAGTTGAACTAATCATGTGCAGAGGATAAAGCATGTGTCCACCATTGCAGAGACCCAGTGGTGTCACTTTGAGCTTGGTTTAAACTACATCCAATGCAAGTGACATGGGATTACATGAATTTGTGATGTGTTTTATTGTGTGCCATTTTAGTTTGGGAGACATTTCACACAATTCTTCAAGGCCAGGTTCATAATATTGAATGGTAAAAAAACATACAAGAGCAACTTTGTCTGACATCGCACTGTTACACTGTTGGTTTTTTGCAGTTGCAGAAGCACGATCGAGAAGATGAGGACGTTCCCTCCAGATGGAGATCGGAAGAGGAGATGGCAGCAGAAGCTTCAGAGTTGAGGAAACAGCTTGAGAAGCCCTAAATGGTAAGAAAGGGGGGAAAACAATTACCTAACTAATCTAAATAACACTGAATAACCTTGACTACAATAGGCACTCACCTGGCTGTCTGTCAGCCGGTCAACCGCTGTGGTCTGGACTGAAATATCTCATGTATTGCCATAAAATTTTGCACAGACATTCATGTTGCTTTGGATGAATCCTAATTACCTTAGTGGTCCCCTGACTGTTTTTACCCATCCTGTGAAATATCTCAACATTTGCTCAATGGAGTGGCACAACATTTTGAACAGACATTATTGGTTCCTTTGCAAAACGTGATGAAGTGCCCACTGGGGCAGCTATCTCAGCTCAGAGAACCATCTAGTGGGACGCGGAGGTACTGCCAAATGGTTAGACTAAATAATTTTTTGGTAATATACAAAGCTTGCTATTTTTATATTTAAATGTGCTCAAGAATTCACATAAATAAACTAAAGACCATCATGTGATGGGATTTGCAATTACCCCTTCCCCGCTTTCTATCTCCCTACTTCCGGAGCCCTTGCTTGGACCACACCCATCTTCAAACTCAACCTTCATTTTGATCTCAACTACACACCAGTAAAGTTTAATGATTATATTTTGCCGGTTGTGATTACAAAACTCACGGTTTGGATCGTACCACGGTTTTGAGTTTCGGATCGAAATCAGCAGATAAAAAGGGAGCAAATTTAACTTTTAGAGATGCCCCGATCACGTATTTTGTTGCCGCAGATACAGATTGCCGATTGTCAATGAGTCACATCGGCTGATACAGATTGTTTTTAAATTTAAATGTTTTTAAATCACTGATCAACTCGCGGCTGGTAAAAACGTCAAATTAAAATTCATAATTTCAGTGACCAGTTTGAATATCACCATGGCAATCATAGGTTTCACTTCTTCCACGGTTTCCTCCTAAACTATAGTTGACAAGAATTCTGGTCTTAATCACATCCATCCATCCATTATCTGTGACCGCTTATCCTATTCAGGGTTGCATGGGGGCGGGGGCTGGAGCTGATCTCAACTGACATTGGGTGAAGGCGGGGTACTCCCTGGAGAGGTCGCCAGACTATCACAGGGCTGACACATAGAGACAGACAACCATTCACGCTCACATTCAATATTCGCGCAATTTAGAGTCAACAATTAACCTTAGCTGCATGTCTTTTGACTGTGGGAGGAAACCTGAGAACCCGGAGAAAACCCACGCTGACACGGGGAGAACATGTAAACTCCACACAGAAGGACCCCAAGCCGGATTCAAACCCGCAACCCTCTTGCTGTGAGGCGACAGTGCCAACCACTGCACCACCTTGCAGCCCTTCTTAATGATATCCAACAACCAAAATCCTATCAGACAGAGGTCCCTGAAGAGAAATCTTATCAAATGGGGGTCCGTGACCTAATATGTATCAATGTAGGGGTTGAGAACCACTGCTCTAGAGTGCCGTTCCATTGGAGAAAACATGATGCAGTGCCCTCTAGGGTGGCCTTAAAATTAAGAAAATGTGATGCAGTGCCATAAAAGCTGCTCTACATGCTAGCCCCCGCCCCCCAGACAGTGTTGAAGATGATGAACTTTAGAACTGCATCAGTATTGTGAGCATGTTAGCATCTAGCTAAAAGCACCACTTTGTCTATGCATGTCTGCAGACTCGTAATCATACTGTTTTCTTTTTGACACCTAAAGTAGATGGACTTCTGGCATGAGAGGCCTGTTTTGATCAAGGTTCAATTGTTTATCAATCAATAGTTTCATTGAACATCTTTTAATTTATAATTATACTCTATTACATTGTTATATGCTTCATTACAAGGTAACGTCATAGTATAGTATGTTGAAAAAAGTAAAAAAAAAGTCATAGTATAGTATGTTGAAAAAACATCATAGTATAGTATGTCAAAAAAAGTAAACAAAAAAGTCATAGTATAGCATGTCTAAAAAAAGTCATAGTATAGCATGTCGAAAAAAAAATGTCATAGTATAATATGTCGAAAAAAACGTCATAGTCTAGCATGTTGAAAAAAACATCATAGTATAGTATGTTGAAAAAACATCATAGTATAGTATGTCAAAAAAAGTAAACAAAAAAGTCATAGTATAGCATGTCTAAAAAAAGTCATAGTATAGCATGTCGAAAAAAAAATGTCATAGTATAATATGTCGAAAAAAACGTCATAGTCTAGCATGTTGAAAAAAACATCATAGTATAGTATGTTGAAAAAACATCATAGTATAGTATGTCAAAAAAAGTAAACAAAAAAGTCATAGTATAGCATGTCTAAAAAAAGTCATAGTATAGCATGTCGAAAAAAAAATGTCATAGTATAATATGTCGAAAAAAACGTCATAGTCTAGCATGTTGAAAAAAACATCATAGTATAGTATGTTGAAAAAACATCATAGTATAGTATGTCAAAAAAAGTAAACAAAAAAGTCATAGTATAGCATGTCTAAAAAAAGTCATAGTATAGCATGTCGAAAAAAAAATGTCATAGTATAATATGTCGAAAAAAACGTCATAGTCTAGCATGTTGAAAAAAACATCATAGTATAGTATGTTGAAAAAACATCATAGTATAGTATGTCAAAAAAAGTAAACAAAAAAGTCATAGTATAGCATGTCTAAAAAAAGTCATAGTATAGCATGTCGAAAAAAAAATGTCATAGTATAATATGTCGAAAAAAACGTCATAGTCTAGCATGTTGAAAAAAACATCATAGTATAGTATGTTGAAAAAACATCATAGTATAGTATGTCAAAAAAAGTAAACAAAAAAGTCATAGTATAGCATGTCTAAAAAAAGTCATAGTATAGCATGTCGAAAAAAAAATGTCATAGTATAATATGTCGAAAAAAACGTCATAGTCTAGCATGTTGAAAAAAACATCATAGTATAGTATGTTGAAAAAACATCATAGTATAGTATGTCAAAAAAAGTAAACAAAAAAGTCATAGTATAGCATGTCTAAAAAAAGTCATAGTATAGCATGTCGAAAAAAAAATGTCATAGTATAATATGTCGAAAAAAACGTCATAGTCTAGCATGTTGAAAAAAACATCATAGTATAGTATGTTGAAAAAACATCATAGTATAGTATGTCAAAAAAAGTAAACAAAAAAGTCATAGTATAGCATGTCTAAAAAAAGTCATAGTATAGCATGTCGAAAAAAAAATGTCATAGTATAATATGTCGAAAAAAACGTCATAGTCTAGCATGTTGAAAAAAACATCATAGTATAGTATGTTGAAAAAACATCATAGTATAGTATGTCAAAAAAAGTAAACAAAAAAGTCATAGTATAGCATGTCTAAAAAAAGTCATAGTATAGCATGTCGAAAAAAAAATGTCATAGTATAATATGTCGAAAAAAACGTCATAGTCTAGCATGTTGAAAAAAACATCATAGTATAGTATGTTGAAAAAACATCATAGTATAGTATGTCAAAAAAAGTAAACAAAAAAGTCATAGTATAGCATGTCTAAAAAAAGTCATAGTATAGCATGTCGAAAAAAAAATGTCATAGTATAATATGTCGAAAAAAACGTCATAGTCTAGCATGTTGAAAAAAACATCATAGTATAGTATGTTGAAAAAACATCATAGTATAGTATGTCAAAAAAAGTAAACAAAAAAGTCATAGTATAGCATGTCTAAAAAAAGTCATAGTATAGCATGTCGAAAAAAAAATGTCATAGTATAATATGTCGAAAAAAACGTCATAGTCTAGCATGTTGAAAAAAACATCATAGTATAGTATGTTGAAAAAACATCATAGTATAGTATGTCAAAAAAAGTAAACAAAAAAGTCATAGTATAGCATGTCTAAAAAAAGTCATAGTATAGCATGTCGAAAAAAAAATGTCATAGTATAATATGTCGAAAAAAACGTCATAGTCTAGCATGTTGAAAAAAACATCATAGTATAGTATGTTGAAAAAACATCATAGTATAGTATGTCAAAAAAAGTAAACAAAAAAGTCATAGTATAGCATGTCTAAAAAAAGTCATAGTATAGCATGTCGAAAAAAAAATGTCATAGTATAATATGTCGAAAAAAACGTCATAGTCTAGCATGTTGAAAAAAACATCATAGTATAGTATGTTGAAAAAACATCATAGTATAGTATGTCAAAAAAAGTAAACAAAAAAGTCATAGTATAGCATGTCTAAAAAAAGTCATAGTATAGCATGGCGAAAAAAAAAAAGTCAAAGTATAGTATGTCGAAAAAAGTAAAAAAAAGTCATAGTATAGTATGTCCATAGAATATCAAATGTGTTTTTCAGATAAATGTGAAATTTATAACTCAGGAAGTTAAGTGTGAAGATTTAGTCACAATTATGAAGTTTAATCACATGTTTGCACATTTGATATTTCAAACTACACAAGTGAGAACTCTATGAAGGATTTTATTGTTATTTTATCATGATTTTCCATGTTCCACATGTTTTCTAACTCACAATTACTTTTGGAAAAACTTAAAATAAATACGAACTGAAACTGTGTTTACATTTCTGTCCAGGATGGTGTTCAACACTCCACATCAGAGTCAGCAGTGGACTGGACAGGACTGGTCTGGAGGATTACACTGACACCTGACATTAATGTGGACCTATACCTTCACTTCCATAGATTTGATGTGTTTCTTTTCTTAAATAAAATGCAAATAAACAGCTTGTGAATACTGGCTACCATTCTTAGAAACAAACAGTAGAACAATGACACCATTAAAGCTTCAGTAGGCAGTATATTTTTGGCATCATTGGGCAAAAATTCCATAATAACTTTTCAGCATTTTGTGATTCAAGTGTTCTGAGACAAAACTAGACTTCTGCACCTCCTCATGGCTCTGTTTTCAAAAAATCTAGCCCGTGACCGCAGACTTTGACCAATCACAGGTCATTTGAGAGAGAGAGCGTTCCTATTGGCTGTTCATTCAACGGAGGCAGCTGTCATTCACTCGAAAAACTCCGACCAAACGGTCAAACTAGGCAGCGCTGATCAAATATGAATCAATATTTTGTTACATTAATGCCTATTTCTCTCTTCAGATGTTTTCAGAAACATCTTGTAGTGCACTGTTTAGCTGTAACATGAGAAAGTTTGTGACCCGGCAGCCATGTGGAGAACAGTTGAAGAAATACCAAGCACCGCCCACTAGCTGGAGCACAGCCAATAGGAACGCTCTCTCTCTGAAATGACCTGTGATTGGTCAAAGTCTCCCGTCACGGTCTAGATTTTCTAAAGCCTGAAAACTGAGCCATGAGGAGGTGCAGAAGTCTAGTTTTATCTCAGAACACTTGAATTACAATATGCTGAAAGGTTATTATGGAATTTTTGCCCAATGATGCCTAAAATATTCTGCCTACGGAAGCTTTAAGTAAATAATATAATATGGTGTGTTTGACAGCAGGTCAGTATGCATGCAATGTGAGAGGTGTGTGTGAAACACAAACTACAAACGAATGGCAAATCAGTCGGGCCCGCGGAAGAGACTGACAGGATCTTGCAGATTTGATTTTTAACCATAGTACCCAAACCCATGGGTGACATAACGGTGACTGCGTCCACTTCTTACATACAGTCTATGTGTGAATTATATGAAAATGATCTTAACTCAACTGAACGTCTATGGGATTTTGGTTTTAGAATCTATGACAAGGAGGATTAAAGCTGTTTTGGATGCTCATGGTGGAACAACTCACGAAAACAATAATTTTGTATGTTACATAATAAATACATCTCTCTGTGTGGAAAGATGTATAAGCAATCTTTTCTTCCCACATATCATTTTTACATCTGTCCTGAGACATCTTCAGTGTTTCTGGACATTATAAGCAACATTCGGCCATGTTTTAAAGGTCCCATATTGTAAAAAGTGAGATTTTCAGGTCTTTTACATTATAAAGCAGGTTTAAGTGCTCTATAAATATTGTTAAACTATCAAAACCCTCAATATACGGAGAAACACACACAGCCCGTATTCAGAAATTGTGTTTGAAACAAGCCGTTAGGATTTCTGTCCATTTGTGATGTCACAAATATACAATATTTAGACCATTACACGGTTTTAAACGTAAACATTCTAAATTTGTCCCAGTTTATTTCCTGTTGCAAGTGTATGTAAATAACATCACCTGACAGGAAGTAAACATGGACCCAAACTGTTGCCTAGCAACGCAATCCATTGCGATTCCGTTGAAATGCACTAAAACGGAGCGTTTCAGACAGAGTGTAAATACAGGTATATTCAGGCAGACAGATTGAAGAAAATAAAGTTTTTTTTAACATTGCAGCATGTAAACATGTTCTATTAGAAACACAAAATACAAGTATGAACCTGAAAATGAGCATGATATGGGACCTTTAATGTCAAAGAAGGACATTTTATGCTTTATATGTGCAGCATCGAGTCCTCCTGTTGGGTCACAATGCTATGGTTTGGCTGATCTGTACCAGAAATGTAAAGAAGTCTCTGCATATTAAACATGCGCAGACATAATATTAGAAATCTAACTCTGTTTCCTTTTCTTAAACCAGAGCAGTTTTTTTTAAATGCGAACAGGAGGAGTGGGTGCAGCCAAATCCCACATCTATCTTAAAAGCTGCTTAAATTAATTAAAAAGACATAATGTTAGTCAAGATTAGGGATGCTCCGAAGGGGGGCCGTGTGCCTGTGTTACTTTGGAGGAAATAAAGCAATTATGAATGTCTTCACGGAGCTGGCCTCGGCCATGAGTGCTCCAGATGGAACTGTTGCTCGTGGCTGTTGCACCCATGAGCCTGTGTGTTGTTACGATGGCTCTTAAAGCGTCCTCCTCGGAGAGCATTTGAGCAGTGGAGAGAATACAAAAGTGACAAAAAATCGGTATAAAATCCCCTAACAATGTCAGATGTAAGGGCCTCTGAATAAAGGGAAGCAACTTCTTTCATTTTCTCTCCATTTTCTTTGATACCTTTGAGCAACTACATGAGATAATATAATATTAGAGTTTTTAATCAAACAGATGCCACATGTCATACTTTTTGTAAGAAGGCAGAGGTCTGGAAAATAAGTAGGCTAAAGCATAATTTGTACTGGACCCAAACTTTAAGTCATGATCATTAACCTTTCCTTTACATCAAACCCCATTTTTGATACTGCTGGCATTTTCTTCAGCAATAACCATTCAATGTGTGCAGGGCTTTCACACCAAAAGCATGAGTTAGATAATGTGCAGAGCAAAGCCATTCGTTCCAAAGGAGACCGCAACTGCGCAAACCATAGCGGCGAACACTATACTGATTTTCCGCCAGGTTATTTGGCTAATTCAATTCAACTTTGACCCCAAATACGCTGAGCTCCTCCACAGCATTCATTCAATTCAATATATTTTTACACAGCTTCAAATCACAACAGAAGTTATCTGAAGACACTTTTCATACAAAGCAGGTCTAGACTGTACTCTATAATTTAGAGACCCAACAAAAGATCCCCCATGAGCATGCACTCGGTGCAACAGTGGCAAGAAACAAATGCATCTAACATTAATTATGGCAGCAACAATTACTGTAGAAGAAGACTGTGAGGTTGAATTTCTGTAATTCTACTTTCTAATCCTACTGCTCAAAGTTCAAAGTATCTTTCTTGTCCCTTACAGGGAAATTTGTTTGCAGCCAGGTTTAAATGCAAAACACACAAAACCCGAACACTGATCGACAGCAACAACAAACAACAGGGCGTAGTATACAGAGTGTCTCAGCAGGAGATTCTGAAGTACAAGTTAACAATCTAAGTAATATATGCAATTAAGAAATCTACAGACAAGTTTAATAGGCTATTACGCCTGGGACACAAAGGGAACATCAAGAGCGCGTGGTGGCTGCGTGATTCGCGTGTCGGGTGTTCACACCAGCTGCGTATCTGCTGCAGCTGCTGCTGTCAGCCCTTTCTTTCTACATAGAGTTTGCCTTTTAATGGCCATTTCATTTCATTATAAATATCATATATATTTATTTTAGACAGAGAAAGGTTAAGAAACGTGTGGTAATTTGTAAATAATAGCAATAATCCACAATTAAAACTCCGTACTATATTCATTCATGGAGCTCTCCAAGTCACTGCATGTTATAGAACACTGTCCTGCACATATTTCAGAATAAAAGCCTTGTGTTAACAAATGAAGGAGTTCTGTCCACAGAAAAAACGCTTGAGGGCTTTTATTTTGAAATGAAAGCAGGAAGTGTTGATTTAAAAATAAATCTTTACTTTTTTTCATCTCCGTAACATATTCTACAGATAGACATCAAAACTGTAGTAATGTTGCTGATATGATGTCAATATACAGTCAATAGATCACTTTCACTGTCTGTTGCTGCTGTGAACTGCGCGGCACTTGTCAAAAATAGGCGAGACCTCGAATCTCTAGAAGAGACGCAGCTGAGACGCGCGTGAGACTGCTCTAACCTGTTAACACGGACGCTGAAATAAAAAACAACAGGTAACGCAGCAGCCACGTGTTCCTGATGTTCCCAGTGTGGATGAGGCTTAAGCCTCACAAAATGGTCAAATTATTGTACTTTATGACACTTTTGCCATTATTGATCAGACGGCAAGATTATTGTGCAAATACGATTATTACTGTACATCAGGCAACGCTGGACAAAGGAGACATTATATTTATTGGTCATCATGACAGGCATTTCAAAAACGACCTGATCTGAGGGTAACAGATCAAACTCTTTCTGAAGGGGGTGATCTTGGCACTCCAGAAGGGGAGTAACCTCCTAAGCCGCTGCTTGTTAAAACAGGTCTGTAAGATGGGCTTGACTCCTCCGTGAAATCTTTCTAGCCACCTTGATGAGGCTACCGGGCCTGTTTTTGTTGGCCAAAGTCAAGTTTCCATACCAAGCAATGCAAAGCATTTGTGTGTGTGAATGTGAATAGTAGCATCCTCCATACCGCTGTCAGACCTGTATGCAAGCTGCAGCGGGTCAAGAAATTTCTCCACCTGCGATCATTTTTAATGAGCTTCTCTAGAGTTTTCATAATTAAAGATGTCAACGCTACTGGCCTGAAGTCATTTAATGTTGCAGGGGTTTTAGTCTTAGCAACGGGGACAATTGTTGAATGTTTCCATAACTTTGGGACTCTGTTGCTGAAGAGATAAAAATAAAATGAAAGAAGCTACATATAGCTGCCCTGGCTTAATTACAAGCATAACACCAAAAACAACACATTTTACACACAAATTACAAATGAAGCAGCTAAAACAAATACAAACTGAGCTATGTATTTTTGTCTAATGCCTAATTTGCATATTAAACAGCTATTTACTTTCAAATCTTTAAAGAGTTCTTCCAAAATAAGAGATCAGCAGCACCACAAGGTAGCTAATGTTTGAATATGCTTATATTTTGCACTTACCTCTCATCTGAGCTTAAACGAACCAGTTCTGATTCAGATTCATACAATATATCACGCTATTGGGAGCAATATGCAAGTAGATTTGAACCTGATGACTTTCCATTGTCTCCGTGCCAGAGGTGAGGCAAGGACAATTTCTCATCAACTTCTTTCCTTCATGCTTTGCAGAATTAAGTTGACAATTTAAACATGCAGGGTTTTTCTTTTTCCATAATTAAAGCAATGTGAACTTGAAACACTTTTTCTTATAAAGCTTGGTGAACTCAATCCCAATCTGACACATTAAATCCTCAATCTTCCAAGAAGTGCTGAGACAACCAAAGTGATGAGCAGAGGTAAAGTGTAGCTCCTTATCTTCCACAGTCAGGCTCCTTTTTCTCCACGATGAGGAGCTTGCAGTAACAACTGGTTAGAGATGGAAATGTGTGTTGGTACCTTCCATCTTCCAAACCATAATGTATGTATAAATGAGGTATATTGTGAATATTTATGGTCCCCAGAGGATGGTTCATACGATATTGGTGACCCCTGACTAGGGCTGGGTACCGTTTAAAACATGACGATGCCAGTACCAATACCAGTACCCTTAAAGTGATATAGATACCAATAGAGTACTTCATTCCATACCCATCATGTGAATGGAAGCTGTATGTGTGTCCCACTGGCCAGCTAATTGCCGCCACAATGCACAGTGCTCATAAATCGGTTACCACTGATAACGGCGTCCCTTGACCCACGGTGCCGGGATCCCGTCAGCCCCCCCCCAGTTTAAAACTGTCAGCACTGTTGCCGTTGTTAGTGCTGTTAGCACCGTTAGTTGCAAGCTACCGGCTCAGACATCTCCGTGTACTGAGCTGTGTGTGGGCAGGCAATCCTGGCTGCTGCTGCTGCGGTAGTGGGCCAATCACACTTGCATTAAATCAAAGAACACTTGCGGTGATTGGCTGCGAGCAGAACCACACATATAGACTTTTTTTTTTTTCTAGATCTGGGCACAAACAGTATTGATTGATGCTGTCCCAGACTAAGAATTTGACATAATCAAATATGATTGGTCAAGTCTTGCCATCGACTGATCGTCCATCCATGTTGTGTGTGTGTGTGTGTGTGTGTGTGTGTGTGTGTGAGTGTGTGTGTGTAGTGTGTCACAGTCCATAGTACTGACACCATATACTGTATATAAGAAGTGGACGTAGTCACAGTGACTTCATCCATTGGTTTGTGGACTGACGTTTTGAAGCCTCGGGTTTGGCATTTTGGCCATCGCCATCTTAGTTATTTGTTATATTTATCTCTTAAACATAGTTAAGTTAATGTATAGAGTAACATAAAGAAGGAATACTCAGGTAAAGTCCAAGTACAGCATATTGTAATCAATTACAATAAATGTACTGAGTTCCAGAAATTGTTGTGTATTTATTGTTATTACCATTGTACACGTGTTTAATAGTCTTGTAAATAATTGTGTAATATGTCTGAAGTTTAGTTTATATGCAAAATCTAAAATGTATTCCAGTCAATATCTTTACACCCGCTCTTACACTCAGCTCACTCTCAGTAGATCTCCTGCTGTAGACTCACGGCTTGTCCAGACCGGCCACGTGAGCAGCGCGTGGCGGCTGCGTTGTTGAACTGCTGCGTAATTCATGCGTCGGGTGTTCACACCAGCTGCGTTTCTGCTGCTGCTGCCAGCCCTTTCTTCCTACATAGAGTTTGCCTTTGTGAAAATGTATACATTCTTTATGGCCATGCTTAGAAGAAGATGTCCTATCATTTTCTACCTGCCTGGAGCTCCTAACAGAATAGCTCAATTTAGACCTACTTTTTTACAATAGGAGTAAAATCCAGCCCGGTGTGGGCAACGGACTGCAGTATGCGCAGTTACAGACAGGCTTCTAGTGACACATTACAAACACTCCTGAGGCTGCAGTGATTGTTTTTAAGAAATTGTGTTTTGCTTAATTTTTCATTATACATAAGAAAGTAGAGATGCGTAACCTAGACAACTAGTGTAGTAATAATAATAATAATAATTTTATAGCACTTGTCAAACTTAAGTGCAAAGTTCTTTCCAGATTAAAAGATTTACAAAAAAAATCACCACCTATTTATATGCCTTCCCATGAGATCAGGTTGATAAAATCCTACAGGATCTCCTCCAGAATTCAGACCTGGTTTTGAAGCAATTCCTACAGAAGGAGGAAGAGGAGGTCCACCCTTACCTGCTGAGGGATCAGCCACTCATCTATGCACAGTATCATCTGCTGATCTCAAGCGGGTTTGCCCGGGGTTAGGAGCCAAAGCATACATATTTACAGTGAAATATCATTATAAGGGACTCACCCGGGGAGCCTCCTGCTGAATGTGTGCATTCAAGGAGAGGTAATTCCAGCTGTAGACTGCTCTGTGGCCGAGGCGATGGAGGAAAAGGGGAGGAATATGATTTGAACCTGGATCATTTATCACTCCAGTGCCTCTGTGGCTCAGGGTTCAGTGCAGAAGGTTGCATATTTCCGAGTTGCTCAACTCAGTCCACCTTCGTGCTCACATCCCCAGCAGACTGGCCAGTGAAACGAGCAGTGATTTGAGTTGTAAGGATGGCTGGGAGTGACGCGGGGAATGAAAAGCGGGACTTGGAAGCCCCTTCATTCATTCATCTTTAAATAGAGACCACGCATGCATGACAGATGGACGGAAACCTGGCGATACCATCGACATCTGCTCTCCTGAACTCTGCCCACACGGGCCGAGCTGCATGCTTTTCATTACCTTCTCCCCTGCCACCGTGTGCATGTGCACTGGAGAGGGAAATGTGAGAGTTTCACCAGTGAAGTCCCTAGTGAAGCTATATCACCGAATATATCCGCCTGTTGTACAAACTTTTGCCCCATGTTGCTTGAAGGCCAAAGGGGGGTTTATTCTCTCATGACCATTCTATTACCACTAATGTGGTCTAAATTATAACATACACAATATCAATAATTTGGATACTGGTCAACATCTTATATATTTTTAAATATTGTCTTCATAAGGCTGGAACCTGGGCTAAAAGAGGTCTGTCTTATCGTCTACTTGAACAATATTCTCCTGGTTCATACATGACCACAGAAATAGACATGCTAACATACCTAACAAGAGAAGTCAAGGTACAGTAGTTGGGATTCTGGATGTACCAAGCAAGGGAGTGAGTCTGGAAAGAAATGCTCTTTTCTGAGGCGTCAAAGGTCACGGTGCACACACCGAAGTGTTTCCACTTATTGCTCTTCTAGCGTCAAAATCAATTAATTCCAATAGAATTCAGGCAATCGATGGTGTTAGCGGTAGAAGACTAATTAGCCTATGTTACACACCTTGTCAATTCAATAAAAAGAGTGAACTTCAATGGTGTTCGGCAACCTACGATAGAATGACTGTAAGACATCTTTGAATTGTACTTGTACATTTATTCATATTAATGTTTTTTATTTGTCTTGTAATATACTGGTAGATGTTCTGGCACATTTGAAAGTGACTTAGTGATTATGATGTCACATATAATTTTGTTATGTATAACTTTTAATTCCATGTGTTGAGTCAAAACATTGTTAACTAGAATGGCATTCGGAGCGCTCCGCCAAGCCGCCTGAGTAAGATTGCCCCCCCCCCTCTCCGTGCAGCTTGCGCCATCATCCACGTGTATTTTTGTTTATGTTGAGATCAGCTGTACGTAGCGGAGCATCGTAAAACACTTCATTCAAACTGGACAGAAACAAAATAAAACTCACCTAAACTGTCATCGTTACTCTTTCCAACAATCACCAAGTGTGCTTTGGTTGAACTCAACTGTAATTTCACCGAGTTTAATGTGAAAAAAAGCCGAATCTACAGGTGTACCCGCCCCTCTCCACCCTCCGCTCTCTCTCTGTCCCTCTCTCTGCAGGCAGAAGGAAAGAGGCAGGGTGACGCGTCATGAACGCGTCATCATTTACACTGCGTATGTCTTAAAGCCTGTGGTATCAATTGCACAGGCTAAGCGGAGTTATTAAAAAAAATTCTGGATCGCCACCAAAATCTAATGGATTGTTCATTGTGCCACACCCCACCCCTCCAAAATATATCATTCAAATCCATTGCGGACTTTTGGAGTTATCCTGCAAACGGACAAACAAACCAACAAACCAACGCCGGTGAAAACGCAACCTCCTTCCTAGGCCTTCGGCCTTGGCGGAGGTAATACAAGATTAAAGGAACTCTGTAATCATATGCTATGGCCTTCAAAGTCAACAGATCTCTACCCATCTAAACACCTATGGGGGATTTTGGAGTGACGTGTTAGACAACGCTCTTCAGCACTCAAAGCTGAAGGCAGTACCTTTGAACTGATGATAACAAAGGTTATTTTTATAAAGCTGTCACTATATCCTGACAGCAGTAGATGAGATAGGTAATCTTAAAAAAAAGTCATGCTCCTCTGTGTCCTTCGGTGCTCCTAATGAAATTTGCAAGATTTCATAGATTGGAGGAAAACAACCAATCAGAGCAGAGCTGTCTCTACAGCAGCTGTCAATCACTGCTCGCAAAACTTACGAACTCCAATCAAACGGTCAAAGTAGGCAGCGCTGATCAAATATGAATCAATATTCACTACAAGATGTTTCTGAAAACATCTGAGAAGAGAAATAGGCATTACAGTAACAGAATATTGATTCATATTTGATCGGCGCTGCCTAGTTTGACCGTTTGATCGGAGTTTGTGAGTTTCGTAAGCAGTGATTGGTTGTTTTCCTTTGGGCGTGTTGAAATCGTTCAAATGCCGTTAGAAGCACGAGGGGGAAGCAGAGGAACATGATTTTTTTCCCAGATTATCTATCTCATGCATTACTGTCAGAATATAGTGACAATTTTATAAAAAAGAATTGTATAACGTTTGCTCATAGTTCCCCGACTGCAGCTTTAAAGGTTATTTTATCAATTACAATTCGCCCCTCCGCCCTCCACATACTCACTGTCCAACACGTTCTCATCCCAACTCGTCACATACTGATGCTTTGTCAGACCCCTCTGTGTCACTTTTTCCGTCGCATTAAATGCGTGCTTCATGTTGTGAATCAAGCAAAAACCCTTGCTTAGGTTCAGGCAACAAAACCACTTAGGTTTAGGAAAAAAACAACATGGCCGGGCTTAAAATTAATACATTTTTAAAGTGAAAGTTTGACTTGACGTTGTGAACACGGGACACGAACGAACAGCTGATTGTAACGTGACACGCAGGGCATGAACAGCGGCCTCCTGGATGAAAGCCCTGTGTTTGTTGGACCCATCCACCTCCCCTCCCACCTAACCTGTTTGTCTCTTTCGCTCTTTAAACTACGTCACCGCAGCACCTTCCCTGTGCGTTTACTGTTGCTGCGGATGGGTTTACATTGTAGTCAATGGAAAGCTCAGTGAGTCTCATATTGCTGCGAAAGGGTGCCTTGTGCGGCGGTATCAAACACCGAAGGCTGCGACAAAGCGTCTGTATTTGACGCCCTGGGAATAAGAACGGGCTGCATTGTCTACCTGTTTGCGTCAATGTTAAACTACTTCCTGTTTCTAGCCATGTCTCCTTTACATAATCCTCTGTGGATGGGAGAATGTACTTCTCTCTCTCTCTCTGTGTCTCTCTCTCTCTCTCTCTGTCTGTGTGCATGCTGCATGTTGTCTTTGATTTAAAGACATCGTGCCCTTCTCAATATATTTCACCAGACAGAGCTCTACACAGTTGTTGGTACATGATCCAATATGTGAGAACACTCTGCAGAATACATCAGCCAGTTACAAACTGTGTACTGTGACGTCCAAAGGAAAATTGGCTCCAAGGTCAAGGAGGGTTTATACTGTGTGTTTACCTCTACTAAACATATATTTGTTTAATGAAGTGAAATAAATATGTATCATAGCTATCAGTGCTGTACCATCGATTCCATTTAGAGGCAATGTGGACTTTGGCAGGAGAGCAAAGATTCCACTGTGGCCAGAGGATCAGTAACAGCTGGAAGAGTTGCCAAAAAGGCTGTCCAGAGAGAAAAATGGAGGTGAGCTCCACTGTTGGGAACAGAGTAAAGGTGATGTGCTGATTTAGAACTGTGGGAGACAAACATGTTCACCTGTAATGTGTTGAAGCCCACACATAACAGGTTACTGTGACACCAGCACCATGTTTTACACCTTAATGACATCAGACCTTTCTTGTGTTTTACCAACTCTTTCTTTCTATTGTCTAAAATTCGCACCACAAATTGCAAGGACAGACAGAAATCAGGATGACGGTGAGGCTGTAGAAATGGACAGTGGTTTTGTAAATTTTGCAGAGCAAGGTGAAGTTTGCACGCTGCAGTTCGTCAGTGATGTTGCGTCAGTTTGTCTTTGAGTCATAACTCAGTAAAATCTGAACACGCATATGTCGTATACATATTGATAGAATGGATCAACTTCCATAAGTCTACTTAGAAATAATGTCAGAAAAAAAAGACACTCCTTATAACTTCTAGGAAGGATGTGACATAGAACATGAAGAGTTTGGCAAGGACGACCACGGTGCTAAGAGAAACATGTGACATCCGTGGGAAATCGAAAAGATGACGGTGCACACTCTCAGTACTAAATACGGTGGCCTAAATAAGTTGTACTCCACTGAAAAACAAGAAGTCAGATTCAATAAAATCATGTAGAGACCCAAAGTGGTCACACCCAGGCTGGACTCTGTTCCACTAGCTCAGGGGTCAGCAACCTGCGGCTCCGGAGCCACATGCTCTTTAGCTCCTCTCCAGTGGCTCCCTGTGGAGTTTTAAAAATGGAAATGAATAACTGTTTTTTGTTTACATTTTCATTTTTATTGATCATTGTTGTAGGTCTATGGTACGACGGTACGACGGAGTATTAGGGAAAAAAAGGATAAAAAAATAAATCTGAGATTTCGAGAAAAAAAGTCGTAATATTATGAGAATAAAGTCAGAAGTTTACGAGAAAAAAAAATCGTAATATTATGAGAGTAGAGTCATAAGTTTAAAAAAAGAAAAAAGTTGTAGTATTATGACAATAAAGTAATAATATTATAAAGTAGTAATTTTACGTGTTATTTTCTGTTTTTCTCGTAAAGTTATGACTTTATTCTTGTAATATTACGCCTTTTTTTCTCCTAAATTTACGACCCTATTCTTGTAATATTATGACGTTTTTTCTCGTAAAGTTGTGACTTCATTCTCGTAATATTACGACTTTTTTCTCGTAATATTATGACTTTATTCTTGTAATATTATGACTTTTTTTCTCGTTAAGTTATGACTTTATTCTCGTAATATTACGACTTTTTTTTCGTAATATTATGACATTATTCTGGATACTAATACTCCGTAGTACATTTTACTTTGGCTCTCACTGCATTAGACTTACAGTATATACTATATACTTAGACTATAAGCTGTATAATGTTTTATGACTCTAGAAAGATTTTTATTTTATTTTTTGTCTAAAATGGCTCTTTTAATAGTAAACGTTGCTGACCCCTGCACTAGCTTCTCATTCAGCATTTCTTTCATCATTATTATTCATAATAATAATAAAAAATAATGATAACTTTATATGTATAGCACCTTTAAAAACAGAATTTACAAAGTGCTTTGACAGACAAAGCAAAGCAAAGGCAGGATACAAGGCATCAGACCCCCCTGGTTCAATTCACTCAGTTTGAAGCCTTCCTGATTAATAAAAAATATTTCAACACATCAAACAAGGGTTTGGGCTTGTTTTCTGGTTTCAGCTCCAGTAGCCATGTTGGGCTGTGTGAGGGAAGCATGCCCACTGAAAAACCAAAGACGCATGTCGACGTGTTATCAAAATAAGAAAATGTGGTCTTTTAAAAAAGGTAGATATTAATGGTCTGAGCCCAAAACAAGCTGTAGGCTAATTGCCCTTTAATACTCTGAACATGACTGTGAACAGCTACTTTTCTCCTATAGCCATTGCCCCTTACATCCAGCAAGACCAATCAGTCATGTGTTTCTCTGTTCTTGCATCGCTGCTCCTCTCTTCCTCCCCCTGTCAATTTCCCCCTAATGATCCCTGACCCATACTGAAATTACCCAGCAGAGGGAAAAAAAAAACAAATGTAACTATTTCTACGACTGTCTGGTATTGTGTGTGTGTGTATAAAACATCTTCTGATTAGAGACGCGACCGAACCGACGCGACCTGTTTTAAGCCTTCATTTTGTCAGCTATGATTCATCAGTGGTCCACAGCCCCAAATTGTCTGCAGGGAAACTGTGGCTGAAGTATAAAAGAGGAAGAGATGAGGTTGGCGTGGGGGGCGGGGGGGTCAATGTCCAACTGAAAATGCTAACATCCGCATTTCCCTCAAGACTTGGCTGCAATGAAGAGAGCAACTTGATTTTCATTCAGATAGAAAGCTAATGGTATTAAGGCTATATACCCTTCCTCCCTTCCTTCCACTCTCTTCTTCTTTCCCTTCAGCAGCCCTCTGTTAGCGAGGACCGACACTGATCACAAACATGTTTTCAGGGACTCACAGCCATTTCCTCAGTTAGCCCCAGACAACACCATGCATCACATTATCTCTTTTATTTCCTCTGTCTGCCGCTCCATGGGTGATTGGCTTGGAAATGGATGTTTGGGGAAGGGATTTACAGATATCCAGCGCACCTGGGCGCGTAGCACAAAATGGAACAGATAAAACATCTTAAAGGCTGTGTTCACACCAACCGGTTTGGTGCGGTTTAAACTCTCTACTGTGTTTGCCTATTCAGCCTGGTTTGTTTCAGCCTGACTATTTCATTTCAGAAATCACACATGTATGGACGAACATTGCAATGTTTTAGCCGTGCTAGTGGCGTAGCTTTAAGGGATGGCAATGCCAGTTGGTCCATCACATTGGTCCAGACTGAAATATCTCAAGAAATATTGGATGAAATGCAGTAGGGTTTTGTATAGATGTTTATATTCCCCAGGATTAACTGTGAAACCTTTGGTGATGCTCTGGCTTTTCATCGGGTCACCTGTAGATTTGGCGTTTTTTCACATTAAACTCGGTGAAATTACAGTTGAGTTTGACCAAAGCACACTTGGTGATTGTTGGAAAGAGTAACGACGACGGTTTAGGTGAGTTTTACTTTGTTTCTGTCCAGTTTGAATGAAGTGTTTTACGATGCTCCGCCACGTGCAGCTGATCTCAACATAAACAAAAATACATGTGGATGATGGCGCAAGCCGCATGGAGAGGCGGGGCAATCGTACTCTGGCACCTTGGCGGAGGTCTGCGCTCTCCGAGTGCCATTCTAGTTACTCAATGCAAACATCATGTCCTGGTTTAAATGCTGTTTCAGAAGCTTTTCTAACCAACCTAGCAACAAAGCTAAAGAAATGTTGATTTGTCGGTTCATCTGTCCAACATTTTTGGTATGGAGCAATATATTTCTGTGAAAGTTTGTATAAATCTTTTAGATTTAGATGGTTATCTAACCTTTCCTCTGTAGCTACCACTGGGATAGTTTCCCTTTGGCCTGCACTTTGATCCGTTACAATATTTGTTTGTTTGTTTGTTTTCATAATTAATTGCCACAAGTCATTTAAATTTCCTATAAATAGTTATGGTTCCCAGAGGATGAATCCTGTTTTTTTTTATGGTGACCCCCTAAATGTTGCTCTTGTTCCATGGTTCCAGGTCAAAAGTTCCACTTATACATGTCAGACTGAGTATGTTCATGCTTCTTAGAGAATACATCCTTTCTTCTTGTACCACCCTCATGATTACTGTCCTTTTTTTAACCCCACAGCAAGGCTCTGGCAAAATGAACACATTTTTTTTTTTTGGTGTTGTAGTGAGGATGACGATCAAAAGACAAAGAATACTGAAACATGAAAATGCCAATGAAGTTATTCCTTGATTCTTGAAACTTCCTCCACAAACTGACCTATCAGAGCACTAAGTGGTGAGATGCTGAATTTACAACAGGATGTAGTACCCAACATGACCATTTGAGTTATTTATCGAATTGCAGATTAAAGGCCCCGACATCACACGTTGTTTTTTTCCTCCTAAAGACTCAGAGAAGCGATGAAGACCAACCAGTAAGACATTATGAACTGATGAAGAGAACAAAACTAATTCTGCCATTAAAATGTACATTAATTAATATGCTATATGCTTTACTAACCAAGAAGTGAAGTTTGTTGTACAGGTTGGAGACTTTAAAAAGAAAAAGACATGTTGAACCGGCAAAGATGCCGTGTGACCCCCTGCAGCTATGAAAGAAAGTGGGGGGTTGAAGAAATGATTCAGCGACTTGCCGCTGTACAATAGAGGGAGAGATAGGGAAAACGATTCATACCGAGTCGCACCAAGGGAACGTGTCAGCCGACCATATCCGACGGTGCCCGAGAACGCCAAAGACAGCCACTGATGGAGAGAAACGACTCAAGCCGAGTTCGCCCTGGGGATCCTTTGCACTATAGCTTCACATCATAAGAGCAAACACTGATGTAAAATGAACACTGAAAAGTATATTTGTGACAGAGATAAATTCACAATAAGCATCACAAATTGAGACAAGTAGAATAGTGGTATTTTCTCATATTCAGCCTCCTGTTGCTTTGACGCCCTCGGCACACTGTTGCAGCTCTGCCTGAGCTACATAACATACAAGTACATAACATGCACACATAGAACATGTGTCTCTCCGTTCCTCTGGTAGCAGCACAAAAGCCATTTCAAGGGATATACAGCGCAAACGGTCACAAATAGACAGAAAGGTCGAGGATTTAAGGCAGTGCGGTGCTCGATCCAGGAGTTTTATCAATTTCACTTCGGTCACATGTGTCAATCACTGTGGCAGACTTCCCCCTCTGTGCCCTTCGTTGATTGCATTTTAAATCCACTACGCACCGACAGGAAGAAACCACTCTCGCTCCTCTTTTACCCACCCCATTCCATCACCGCAGACGCTTTAAGCATGTTCATTCGTACTGCAAACAGGCTGAAATAATAGCTTTAAAGAAAACTGTTCAACAAAATGATTGTTCCGGAGACATTTTTTGTAACATACAAAAAAAAGGCAAGCTGTAGGAATTGCTTTCTCTTTATCCGAGCGACAATGCTGAGTTTGTTGTTAAATTGATCCAAATGAAGTGTTTCCCTCCTTCCTCCTTCTTCTTCCTCTCAAATTGCAGCACTCATGGACGAGCCTGCGACGAGCATTTTATACTTATTAACAATATTTATTAGGGTGTTCATTTATCCTCGACAAAGGAGCTGAAGAGACAATTCACAGATCCCCCCCCCCCCCCACTCTTGTAATCTCCCTCTTAACCATTGTTGTTTTTCGCACAATACGTGCGAGCACACACATCCGCTCTCGGCCCTCGGGTTTAAAGTCTCGTACAAGAAGCACTTCCAAACGCTGTGCGATAATCAATTTGATGTTGCATAAAGGTCATTTCATCTTCTTTTAAAGAAATGGAGAACTCTGATTAATATTTCATACATTCATTGATTCTCAGTGACCTTTACATGGGAGGAGGGGGGGGTTGAGGGGGTCAATTATCTCCCACAGAAAATCGTGAATGAAAGCGTTCCTTCTGCTGCGTTAACGTTTTAACTGCCACATTCATCATCGTTATCGGGACAGGCTTGAAGAGTACACGGTGAAGGAGTATGTTGTGAATGTTTTTCTGTTGAATTTGTTTACTCGCCGTTTATACTTGGATGATTAGATGGGGCAGAGTTAACACTGTAGGGCTAAATAGGATGAGGGCTGGCCTCTGAGTCAAAGACAACCTGAGGCAGCAACACACAATGAACACCACTGAGGTGATGCAGCACAACAGCATGTCTGATCATCACTGGAATAAGATGTAGCGGCATTGTAGAAAACAGTTTTGCAACAATGGCTTCAGGAATTTATGGTGCATTCTCAAAACAATAGGTATTCAAATGCTAAATTTTGCTTTGACAAAACAGTCAAAGACATACCTGACATACTGAAAATTGACTTTGACAGGCAAATGTTTTTTGTGTAAATACTACTTCTCCCATGTGCTTCTATTTAGTACAGCCAAATAGAAATGTGCAAAGTTGCCTAGAAACAAGAAGTGGGTCAAAGTACCCATTGGCTCATCTTACCCCACTCTCCCCTACATGTTAACGATGAGTTATCCATGCACGCCAGCGTTAGGCACAGAGTACCGCAAGGTTCTGTGCTTGGACCAATTCTATTCACCTTATATATGCTTCCTTTAGGCAATGTTATTCGGGAATACTCCATAGACTTTCATTGTTATGCAGATGATACCCAATTATATCTATCGATCAAGCCAGACAAAACCAACCAGTTAACTAAACTTCAAGCATGCCTTAAGGACATAAAAAACTGGATGACCTGAAATTTTCTGATGTTAAACTCAGACAAAACTGAAGTTATTGTACTTGGCCCCGAACACGTCCGAAGCGAATTATCTAAAGATATAGTTACTCTAGATGGCATTGCCCTTATAGACCGTCTAGACCTGCTCCATATGAAACGTGCCATGAGATAACGTCTGCTGTGATTTGGTGCTATATAAATAAAATTGACTTGACTTGTTACATGTTAAAAAACTGCCAGGCTTAAATGGCATAATCCCTCCCTTTCCTGGAAATTCTTTTAATGTTCATAGCTCAACACTGAACAAAAAATTGTCAAAGTAAAAATTAATTATAAAATAATAATTATAAAAATTAATTATATATGTGAATTAAAACAGTATTTGTGATCTAAAGACAAAGGAGAGCAGCAGAGTGCTGATTATAACATGACTCTTTTATTGTACTGATGTAATTAGAAGGAGAAGGTATATTTTAAACCTCAAGGGGAAATTCATTTTTTTTCACTGTTGTTATTTTTTTTTACACACACAGGCCCGAAATAAACACACATGCACAAACAGGACCTATACACATGCATTAGAGCAAGGGCACCTAGGTAGTGCCCAGGAAGCAAACTAGCACCTCCCCAGCTACCAGTCCACACTCCGTACTTGGTCTGTGCTGGACTCGAACCGGCGATCCTCTGGTTCCCAACCCAAGCCAAATCAGTACAAGTAATTTTGCTCCCCCGTCAATATTTTAACCCAGCCTTTATTAGGGATCTACCTTTATTTATTCATGCCAGTCACTATTTTAGCATTATTATTAAGTCTTGTGATTCTAAAAAGCTTGTAATGGTTAAAGGTTCAGCGCCTTTGGGCTGGGTGTAAGTCCATTCAAACGCATCTTTGACTACTTAAACCTAAGACTTGCCAGTCAAGCTTCTCCTCAAGACCCCTGTGTGTTCATCTCAGAGACAGGCAAAGCGGCCACATGCTTCTGGTTTCACCACCACTTTTGCCAAATCTTGTCCAGACCCGAAATATCCCCTGAATCATACTCGGGGCATTCCTTCTGCATCAAAGCCGTCTCCTTTGCTTCTAGGCAGGGAATCTACGACCATATCATTAAAATGCTCTGCTGCTGGTTTTCTCCAGCATACCTCTCATACAGCCACAAAGACCTGAATGACATCAGAAACGCCGACACGCACCTTTCCCCCTGAAGTTACTCTTGGGGGGCTCTGCAAAAACATCTGAGATTAATCCCTCATCCACCTTCTGGACCCTTAAGCCATCCCTCCAACATCATCATTGGCTCCCCTCAATCTTTTATATGTAATAAACTATTAAAAAAAACATATTGTTATTAGCGTGGTCTTTGTAAGTGAAACGTTGTCTGTATTTATCTTGTCGAAACACCTTCCGGATAAAACCATTCAGAACCCTTTGGATCATCTAAAAAATCCAATGCCATCAAGCAATTTTCACACCATGACTGAAATTTGCTGATATACAGCATATACGGAAATCAGAGTGTTTAGAGGTATATTTACTTCCAGGGAAGGCAGGATGGACAGATCAAATGCTTCCTCATAGGTTATTATCTTAATAGCAACAGTAAACTCTTTAGCTTTGACAGTGTTTGATGTTGGATTTAATAGCATGTCTTAAATGTTGTTTCCAGGCACAGATTCAGAATTTCCTGGCTTGTTAACTTTGGTAATTGCGTGGAGGCTGTGCAGGCATCACCCATCAGGGTTCTCCTGGGCTTTTTGCTTGTAATTTGGCAGATTAATTTAAAAATAAGTCCTACCTGCTTCATGGAGGGAGATGATTAGAGGGATGTGTCACAGTGAGGAGGCAGCTAGTGAATGACAGAGCTCTGATGCTCTGATGTTTGATGGGCCACACACGCATACACACACACGCATCCTGCATTTCATTATTAAATTGATTTGTACATTTCTATAAATGTCCAAATCCTCAAATAAATATCTGAAATACATGGTTCATAGTCATCCCGTGTGACAGTGACGATTCAATGTACTTTGAAATTGTTCTTATTAAAGCAAATGAATCAGGTCCTGCTGTTGTTTTGCTCATCTCTCTCAGTACACACACACACACACACACACACACACTCTTCAGTTTGTGTTGCTATTTTCGCTGCCTCTCATTTGGGCTCAGTCTTTACATCTGCTGACAGAATTGGTGCATTGTGTGTTGCTTAATTATAGATTATAGCAGTTGGTTTTTGAAACTTTTTTCCTGGAGACCCAAAGTTAATGGGCTTACACAAAAATATTCACGTGCAAATATAATTTTATTCAGGTCCACGCTTATCTGTAGTTTAAATTGTGAAATATTTCTATAAAATAATACAAAAAAATTGGATGAAGGAACTGTTATAGATGTGCGAAAACAATCCCGATGCAAAGCAGGGAAAAAAAACAGGCTACATTATTCTTAAAGGTCCCATATTGTAGAAAGTGAGATTTTCATGTCTTTTATATTATAAAGCAGGTTTAAGTGCTTTATATAAATACTGTTAAACTATCAAAACGCTCAATATACGGAGAAATACAAACAGCCCGTATTCAGAAATTGTGCTTTTGAAACAAGCCGTTAGGATTTCAGTCCATTTGTGATGTCACAAATATACAATATTTAGACCATTTCCCAGTTTTAAACGTAAACATACTAAATGTGTCCCAGTTTATTTCTTTGTTGCAGTGTATGTGAATGTCATCAGCTGACAGGATGTAAACATGGACCCAAGCTGTTTCCTAGCAACGCAATTTCGTTGTCATTCCGTTGAAATGCACGAAAACGGAGCGTTTCAGACAGAGGGTAAATACAGGTATATTCACAGACACTATGAGGAAAATAAAGTGTTTTTTGAACATTACAGCATGTAAACATGTTCTAATAGAAACACAAAATACAAGTATGAACCTGAAAAATGAGCACGATATGGGACCTTTAATGTTTAATTTAAATGAGGAGGCTTGGCGGGTGATTTGGTTGTTGACACACGTCCATTTTCTCACGCAGTGAAAAACAAATTTAGAACTGATAACGCAATAAGCTGAGCTGCCGCTGACTCAATCAAAACTGAAAAGAAAAATAATCTTAAAGACATAGACAAGCACGGGCTGATTACCACTTACTGTGTGGTATTGTATTCAACATATTTTTAATGATGCATCATGTTTCAGATATCTATCCTGTCTGTCCTCAGCATCAGCAGATGTCAGTACAAAGCGTGTGTTTTTATCTATTTATTTCTACAAGTCAATGCTTAATTACCGCAGGCTTGTGAAACCAGCAGCGCAGTCAGAACGTAGTCAGGTGCACCCTGCCATGTGCGTCGGGAGCGTGCCATACGCACTTTTGGTAATTTCACGGCCAAGCTCCTTTGGCACACCTGTGACGTACTTGGGCACTGGTGGGATCAGAAAGAATGCATTATTATAGGTGGATGCATTCTTGGCCAATCACATTCACTACTTTCACTCCCTTTAATCACTGAACTATCCCCGTCATGACAACGATTTTGGAATCCCGTAGAGAGTTTTCTTCAGAGGAAAGTTATTATTGTCTGGGACTTGGGACGGAAATTATTTTTAAAGTTGAGTTTTGAACCCTGAACAATCTATCACATCATGGTGCTCATCGCAGCCACTCAGCCAATCTATCTGTATTAAAATTAACAATGTGAAGCTCCAGGTGACATTTGGGCCAGACTCGTTTAATTTTGGCCAGCCGTTACCCTGGTTACCCTGGTGTTTAGCATGGACACCGGGGGAAAGACTAACAGGAGTGAACGATCCTGAGGGAGTTATAAGTGGAGCGAGTTTAAAGTGATTCACAATTTTTCTGTTGAGGTGTGTGAACTCTATTCAAAGTGTTCATCTCCAACACGTCTGTTGATGTGCAGAAGAAACTGTGTAGACTAATTAATCAAGACATGTTTGATGTTTGGAGGTCGCACGTTCAAAATCTAGCTTCTGTGTGGAATTTGCATGTTCTCTCTGTGTTAGCGTGGGTTTTCTCTGGGTCAAGTCAAGTCAAGTCAGTTTTATTTGTATAGCCCAAAATCACAAATCACAAATTTGCCTCAGGGGGCTTTACAATCTGTAGCGGATACGACACCCTCTGTCCTTTACAGTACGACCCTCTCATCAGATAAGGAAAAAATTAACCAAAAAAAACCCTTTTAACAGGGAAAAAAAATGGAAGAAACCACAGGAAGAGCAACAGAGGAGGGATCCCTCTTCCAGGATGGACAGACGTGCAATAGATGTCGTGTGTACAGAGTAACAACATAATGAAAATACAACATAGACAATCCATATGACAAAAAATAATACATATAATGTGAACATATGTGAGATGGTGGATCCAGGAGGATGTCAAGCAGCTTCCCGGCGTCGTCAAACAGATAGTGCCAGAGCAACACGACCTCCTCTCGACGCCAAACAGGTAGAGCCAGAGCAACACGACTTCCTTTCCACGCCAGATAAGTAGAGCCCGAGCAACACAACCTCCTCTCGACGTCAAACAGGTAGAGCCAGAGCAACAAGACCTCCTCTCCACACCAGATAGGAAGAGCCAGAGCAACACAACCTCCTCTCCACGCCAGGTAGGTAGAGCCAGATAAATACAACCTCCTCTCCACGCCAGATAGATAGGTTCTCTGGCTTTCTCCCACGGTCCAAAGACTTTAGGTTCATTGTTAACTCTAAATTACCCGTAGGTGTGAATGTGAGTGTGAATGGTTGTCTGTCTCTAAGTGTCAACCCTGTGATAGTCTGGCGACCTGTCCAGGCTGTACCCCACCTTCGCCCAATGTCAGCTGGGATCGGCTCCACACCCAGATAATGGATGGATGTTTGATGTGCACATAAATAGTGATGATTCTGTGTTTATTTTACAACACTCTGATGGTCACACAAAAGTGAAACAGCAGATCTGCCTTGCGTAATTGTGGCTTGACAGTGCACAACATCCCTCCAGTTAGTGACTGCAGATGGACCAGTTGGCTGCTGCCTTCAGATGGCTCTAAAGAGAGTCGCAAGTGTAAAGGAAAGGCCTTCAGTTAATATTTACATGTTGAAAGGATCCCTTCCCAGCGCCTGCAAGTGTCTGAAATGTTTTTAAAAAGCCCAATAATTGTGATGGCGTTGATTAATGATGTGAAAAAAAGAGGGATTGAGGTGATTAAAGATGAAGGACAAGCAAGTAATACTGATTATGTTCATCAGCCAGCGGCAGGTAATGTTACGGTGCAAGCAAGTGGCAGCGAGCGGGAGTACGGAGTTCACACATGGCTGAGGGGGGACTGCCCATTGTTCCGAGAACCCGTTATTCCGAAATCCCTTTACACCCTTTCGGTCCAGTGGTTCCAATGGACAATGACATGGCACCGGCTTAGGAGGGAAAATGACGGAATGTTCTGCGAAATCTATAAAAAGGCAAACATGAGTAACAGATTTGTCAAAGGGTGCACGATCCGAGAATAGTAACCGAAAATAGCTGCTTGCGGTTATATTTTAAGATATTTTTGTTATTATTCCATGCCCAAGATGCAGAGTGGGAAAATTTAGTTTTCTCCATATCTGTCAAAACCCAGGGTACATTAAAAAGCCACCACTTGGAGGAGCGTAGCTGGTAACTACCAGAGATAAGACACAGAAGGGTATAGAGGTAAGCTGGATGTTTACCTAGTATTGCTTTATAGATAAAAAAAAATACCAATGTGGTCAATGATGTCCAACCCACCAAATCATATAGAATGCAATGGTGAGTAAGGGTGTGTATGCATGTACTACATGATTGTGAGTTGGACCTGAGCTGTTGTAAGGTTTAACCTATGATCGGCTGTGGCTCAGACGTAGAGCGGGTTGCCCGCCAATCGGAATGTCTGCAGTTCGATCCCCGGCTCCGGTCACATGTCGAAGTATCGATGTCGAAGCCTTGAGCAAGATACTTAACCCTAAATTGCTCCCGAAGGCTGAGCCATCGGTGTGTGTGAATGGGTATTTAGATTAGATCCTGATGGGCAGGTTGGCACCTTGCATGGCAGCCTCTGCCATCAATGTATGTGTGTGAATGGGTGAATGCTGACATGTAGTGTAAAGCGCTTTGAGTGGCGGGAAGACTAGAAAGGCGCTATATAAATGCAGTCCATTTGACTGGGGTGGTGATGCTAAACTGTACGTAGCAAATTAGTAGAGACAGGAAAGCTGCCTTGGCATCATCATCACCGTGATGAAGTCTCCTGAGATGGAGTGCAGAGGACCTCTTACCAACTCTGGCATCCATCAGGGCCTTCATGGATGACCTGACTGTGACAACTACATTTGACTAAGGGTGCAGGTGGATCCTGAAGGGGCTGGAGGAGCTGATAACCTGGGCTCACATTAGCTTTAAGCCAGTGAAATCCAGATCCCTGGTGCTGAAGAAAGTAAAGACTATCAATACATTTTGCTTCACACTCAACAGCACTCGGATATCGTTCATCACCGAAAGTGAACTGTGAAGAGCCTGGGAAAGGTGTTTGACTGCAGCCTGAGGGATGCAGCGTCCATCAAAGCAACCAAGTAAGAACTGGAAGCCTGGTTAACTGTGGTGGACAAGTAAGGCAAGACATGACAAATTTACCTTTTTAACATAACATCATTAAATATCCCCCCCCCTAAAACTAACCACATGACCTTAATAAGGGTTTATGCAGAATGAATAAAGGCACGGCCTATTGTATATGGATATATTTATAATTGATCTTCATGGGGAGAGAGAAAGCTGCTGTAAAATGAGAGAATGAGCTATTGCCAGTTAGCGCCAGTCAAGCATGTGATGCAACCATCTTCTCTCGCCTGCCAAAACACACATGCACTATACATCTCCAAGCTCCTCTCCCAGTCAGTGGCTTGCAGTGCCTGTGTGAAATATGTTGTATATTTTCATTATCTCCTCTGCATAACTTGTTTGCTCCATCTACTGGTGGGTTTGGGGATAACAAATATTTCCACACCCAACATCTGCTGATGGATCATTGATCACATCAGAGAAAGACCAGGTCCTCCTATGTAGAAAGCTGAGCTCCTCCTACATCAGACCTCTGTGTGTCCCACCATCCTAAAAAAAATATCCTTTGGTGTCAAAGCTTTTTTCAGTGGCTGGACCACCCTCCCTCCCAATATCTCATTAGCTCTGTCCATTCAGGACTTTAGAGTGATACTAAGAATATATTTTTTTTTACTTCTCACTGCCTGTAGGTCTGAGAGGTAACTGTGCAATTACCTCATGTGAAGAGAGCAGCAGCTGTGAACTGCTTGAATTTGTATCAGTTACAATGGTTTTCAATAGTGACAAATGTTCAAAGAAAACTTCTCAAACCACTTCTGCAGCATAATCCACTTCTCAAAAATATCTATCTGTATGCTCAGTGTGTTTCAGTCTGTCAGCTGAGAGACTTCTCCAATCTCTACAGCTGTACGCTGTCAAAAAATAACCTAATTTACGGAAATTAAATTCTTACAGTAGTTTTTCTATTTTTAAAATTATATTTAAACTCTGTAAAATTGAGGATATTATTTGTTAATTAACAACCCACCTGTTATTTTAAGTATATGCCAATAATGAAAAAAAAATTTAATTCAATTTTTTTTTTACAGTAAAATAATTATACTACGTACACAGTATTGTTTCTGCTTTCTTAGATTACATATAAATGTATGTAAAATGACAATAATTATCTGTAATTAAATATGTAGCTCATTATATAAAGGTTTTTGTCTATACTAACAATTCAACGCTTTTCTTTGTAATTTTAAGGTAAATCTTACTAGTTTTATAATTAAGCTTACTTTTTTCTTTTTATCCTGGTATATATGTAGGTACTGCCAGCACTGCTTTGGGAGCAGGAGAACTCTCGCAATGAGGAATTTATTGCTTCAATTGACAACATTTAGCATTAATACTGATTGGACATCCCCATAAAACATGGCGGAATTTTCTCTTTCACTCTCATAGTCACTCCATGTGCTCCAACATGAGATTATTTGAATTGTCCGTTAGATGTCACTATAGGGCCCCATACAAGTAATCAATCACGTTGATTACACCCTGGACAAGTCGGTAGACTCTCACAGGGCTTACACATAGAGACAGACAACCATTCCACTCACTTGCCCACCTGTGGGCAATTTAGAGTCAACAATTATCCTAAGGAAGCCGGAGAACCCAGAGAAAACCCAAGCTAATTCAAATCAATTTATTTTTTATATAGCGTCAAATCATAACAGAAGTTATATCGAGACATTTCTTTATATACAGCAGGTCTAGACTGCACTCTATAGTTTAGAAACCCAACAAGAGATCCCCCATAAGCATTGCATTGTTACGGTAATGCACTGCAGGAAAAACTCCCCTTTAGCAGGTAGAAACCTCAACCAGAACCCGACTCTGGGTGGGCGGCGATCTGCCTCGACCGGTTGGGTTTTGAGAGAGAGATAGAGAGGAGAGAGATAGAGAGAGAGAGAGGGAGGGAGTGGGAGAGGGCGAGAGAGGGGGGAGAGATGCACAGCAAACACAATAATAGCACAGCAGCTGTAAGAACTAATACAAATAGGACTAATAAAAATCAATAGCAGTGGATGTAAAAGAGTGATAATACAACTATCAGAATTAATAGCTGTAATAATAATATAAATATAACTAATACTAATAATAATAAAAAGGCTGATAATGATGGTAGCAGTGGATGTCAAGCAGGCAGAAGACGTGGCAGCAGATGCAACCACCATCCAGGTGTAACCCCAATCCAGGTGTAACCCCGATCCATGGATACCTGCGAGACGAGAAAGCACAAAGACTCTGGGGGAGAAATCAAGTTAGTAACATGCATGAATGGGACATGAATATATACAGATGAAGAAAGAGAGAGGAGCTCAGTGTGTCATAGGAAGTCCCAAGGCAGTCTAGGCCTATAGCAGCTTAACTAGGGGCTGGTCCAAGGCAGTCTGAGCCAGCTTTGGGCCAGCCCTAACTATAAGCATTATCAAAGAGGAAAGTCTTAAGCTTACTCTTAAATGTGGAGAGGGGTGTCTGCCTCCCGGACTGAAACTGGGAGCTGGTTCCACGGAAGAGGAGCTTGATAGCTGAAGGCTCTGGCTCCCATTCTACTTTTGGAGACTCGAGTAACCTCAATCAGAATCAGAATCAGAATTGTGTTTATTGCCAGGTGTAAGAGATTTACACTAGGAATTTGCTTTGGTTATGTTGGTGCAAGTCAAACAGTATAATAACAAAAGAATAGATAAAAACATTAGAATAAAATAGAATAAAAAAAATTGAAATTCTAAGAATATACAATATACAATATACAATACACAAAATAAGCTATAAGTAACAAGTAACCCTGCATTCTTGGAGCGCAGTGCTCTAGTGGGGTAATAGGGTACTATGAGCTCTTTAAGATATGATGGGGCCTGACCATTTAGCGCTTTGTAGGTTGATTTGAAATTCTATCCTGGATTTTACAGGGAGCCAGTGCAGAGAAGCTAATACGGGAAAAATATGATCTCTTTTTCTAGTTCTTGTCAGTACACGTGATGCAGCGTTCTGGATCAACTGGAGAGTCTTAAGAGACTTATTGGAGCAGCCTGATAATAAGGAGTTGCAGTAATCTAGTCTAGAAGTAAAAAATGCATAGACTCATTTGCTGGTGCTGGAGGCCAGGGCGATGCCATCTAGAGTAACTATATCATTAGATAATTTGTTTCAGAGGCATTTGGGGCCATGTACAATAACTTCAGTTTCGTCTGAGTTTAACATCAGGAAATTGCAGGTCATCCAGGTTTTTATGTCCTTAAGGCATGCTTGAAGTTTAGTTAACTGGTTGGTTTCGTCTGGCTTGATCGATAGATGTAATTGGGTATCATCTGCATAACAATGAAAGTTTATGGAGTTTTTTCTAATAACATTGCCTAAAGGAAGCATATATAAGGTGATTAGAATTGGTCCAAGCACAGAACCTTGTGATACTCCGTGACTAACTTTCTTTGGCGTGCATAGAGTACTCATCGTTAACATGTACAAACTGAGATCGATCTGATAAATAGGACTTAAACCAGCTTAGTGCGGTTCCTTTAATGTCGATTAAACGTTCCAGTCTCTGTAATAGGATGTGATGGCCAATGGTGTCGAAAGCAGCACTAAGATCTAACAAGACAATTACAGAGACAAATCCTTTGTCAGATGCAATCAGAAGGTCATTTGTAATTTTCACTAGTGCTGTCTCTGTTCTATGGTGCACTCTAAATCCTGACTGATAATCCTCAAATAAATGATTGTTCTGT
Source organism: Adelosebastes latens (assembly GCA_916700685.1). Classification (NCBI taxonomy): domain Eukaryota; kingdom Metazoa; phylum Chordata; class Actinopteri; order Perciformes; family Sebastidae; genus Adelosebastes; species Adelosebastes latens. Next base: position 80,890 of record CAKAKR010059952.1, read on the forward strand.
AGAAATCACACAGCTGACTGGCGACTGCTTTCTCAAGGATCTTAGAGAGAAAGGGAAGGTTAGATAAAAGGTCTATAGTTGGCTAAGACCTCTGGATCAAGAACGGGCTTTTTATGAAGAGGTTTAATTACAGCTACTTTAAAGGACTGTGGTACATAGCCTGTTAGTAAAGACACATTGATCATATCCAGTAAAGAGGTGCTAACTAAGGGTAGAACTTCTTTAAGCAGCCTATTTGGGATGGGGTCTAAGAGACAGGTAGATGGCTTAGATGAAGAGATCATTGAAGTCAATTTGTGGAGGTCAATGGGAGAAAAGCAGTCTAAATATATCAGGTTTTACAGCTGTTTCTAAAGTTCCTAAGTTTGAGGATAAATTGGTAGGTAGTTGAGGGTAGGAGGTGGCTCTCTGTCAGCCTGGCTACAGTGCTGAACAGAAACCTGGGATTGTTCTTATTTTTCTCTATTAATGATGAGTAATGGGCTGCTCTGGCATCATGGAGAGCCTTCCGATATGTTTTAAGACTATCTTGCCAGACTAAATGAGATTCTTCCTGTTTGGTGGAACGCCATATCCTTTACTGTTTTTGCGACGCTTGCTTCGATTTGCGGGTTTGAGGGTTCTGTGGAAAGACAATTAAATGTTAAATTTCAACGCCATATGCCAGAACAAGGTTGAGGGTGTGGTTAAAACAACAAGTGTGTTTAGGCACATTCTGAGAGAAGCCAATTGAATCTAATAAAAAGATAAACGCAGTAATACTGCTATCATTATTGGCATCCACATGAATATTAAAATCCCCTACAATAATTACTTTAACTCTTTTCAGGACTAAAATTGATAAATACTCTGAGAATTCAGATAGAAATTCAGAATATGGGCCTGGAGCGCGGTACACTATAACAAACAGAATTGGCTGTAGTTTTTTCCAGGTTGGGTGTGAAAGACTAAAAACAAGGCTTTCAAATGAGTTATAGTTTAGTTTTATGTTTGATTAATAGGCTTGAGTCGAAGATGGCTGCAACTCCACCTCCTCGTCCGGTGTCTCGAGGAATGTGAGTATTAATATGACTCGGGGGAGTGGATTCATTTAGGCTGACATGTTCTTCATGACACAGCCAGGTTTCAGTAAGACAAAATAAATCAGTCTGGTATTAAATAATTTACTAGTAGAGCTTTAAATGACAGAGATCTGATATTTAAGAGTCCACATTAAATTATCCTGTTTTGTTGCTTTATTGCAGTGGTGGTGTTAGATTTTATTAGATTATTATGTTTACCACCTCTTCTGTTTATTTTTGATTTAATTAATTTAAGTGGCCGTGGGGCAGACACAGTCTCTGTTAGGTTTTGGATGGGTAACTAATGGAAGCGCAGAGAAGTGTTTAAGACTGCAGCTCTGTCTCCTGGTCTCAACTCTTGTTTGTCATGGATTAGGTCCAATTGGTCAGATTTCTGGATAAGAGATCCGCCCCATCCAAAGTGGGATGAATGCCATCTCTCCTAATCAGACCAGGTCAAGTCAAGTCAAGTCAATTTTATTTGTATAGCCCAAAATCACAAATCAAAAATTTGCCTCGGGGGGCTTTACAATCTGTACAGGATACGACATCCTCTGTCCTTTATAGTACGACCCTCTCATCGGATAAGGAAAAACTTAACCAAAAAACAAACCCTTTTAACAGGGATAAAACAGACGTGCAATAGATGTTGTGTGTACAGAGTAACAACATAATGAAAATACAACATAGACAATCCATATGACAAAAAGAATACGTATAATGTGAACATATGTGAGAAGGTGGATCCATGAGGATGTCAAGCAGCTTCCCGGCGTCGCCAAACAGATAGAGCCAGAGCAACACGACCTCCTCTCAACGCCAAACAGGTAGAGCCAGAGCTACACAACCTCCTCTCAATGCCAAACAGGTAGAGCCAGAGCAACACAACCTCCTCTCCACACCAGATAGGTAGAGCCAGAGCAACAAGACCTCCTCTCCACGCCAGATAGATAGAGCCAGAGCAACACGACCTCCTCTCCACACCAGATAGAGTACGCTACCAGTAACACAGAAATGCAGGCAATACCATCGGACTGCTAGCTGGGAGATGCTAAACACGGCGAGAACATGCAAACTCCACAAAGAAAGGCCCCAAGCTGGGTTTGAACCCAATACTGATATAGTAACCTTCGTTAGCTCTGTCAGCCGTTGTCATGTTGAGAGTTGTGATCCTGCTCAGAATATCAAATTTAGCACTTTTATATCAGCTTGCCCAGCTTGCGCAGGTGCTTCACATCCCACTTAACATGGGACCTCAGCAGGGAAACTCAAATTGTTAGGAAATCACGCTTAAAATGGAGAAATTGTGTTTGGAGAGGTCTGGGCAGACCACACAACTGAGCAAAAAGGATAAAAAGAAGAGGAGTAAAGGGCCCTTATTGCCCCTCCTCTCCAGTCTGAACAGTTTCCAGCTGCTGCAACAGACACAAATTTGGCAATGATGAAACCCAGAAATAATACTTTGTGATGTCTGTCTTTGAAAAATAACTGTCACAAACAGAGTGAGCTCTCCTCACAACTCTGCAAATTTTTCTCTGGGGCTTTCCTTCATCCACTTGTGTTTGGCTCATTTCCTCTCTAAACAATACAACAGTATTGATGGCCAACTGAAGGGGAGTCAACAGCAAGGTTATTGCATTTTTTTCTGCTTGCTAAGCAATGAGCAGTGTGTGTGTGTGTGTGTGATGAGAGGATCTGCTCACTTTATCAGTGTCCCAATTGCATATACGTATGTACAGTAGCCAACTAATTTCTTCTACTTTTCCAATTTTCTCCCAATCTGAAATGTTAAATACCCTCTGCTCTGCTCTGCCAACTCTCTACCATAGACTTTACAAAATGGACGTAGTCTCAGTGACGGTTTCCGAAGAGCAAAAATGAAGCTCAAAATGGGCGGCTCTGGCAGTCGCCGTCTTGGCTGCGACGACTCCAGCTAATCCAAAAATGAATATGTGGATGGAGCTGAGGCAGGCCGAATGAAACCCGGTTGCTGGAACACGCTCAGTTAGCTCGAAGCTACCGAGCTAGCTAAGGCTAAGAAGCTAGGCTAAAAAACTAGGTTATATCATGGAAGAGAACGGGCTATATGCTGCTCTGTGTAGACACCTTGTGTTGTTGCTCCCGTTTGCCAGTTCGTACCGGTCCCAACACATGAATAAAATTACTTCTAACGTTAGAAATTAACCGAAAAAAATAAAGCACAGACTTCTTCAATCACTCAATTTATTTGTCAAATGAAATCGTAAAAGGTAGTGTTACAACTCCAGTGAAATTAATCCAATTTGTGCATTAGTGTTAACACTAGAACAACCATGAGGGTCATTTTGAGGGTCATTAGTGTCTGTATTTTCATTTAAAAAGTTTTTTTATATAAATGACACAAACGGGAAAGAAAATCTGAGGCCATGGTTCTCAGCAGGAAACCGATGGATTGCCTACTCCGGGTAGGGAATGAGTCCTTACCCCAAGTGAAGGAGTTCAAGTACCTCGGGGTCTTGTTCGCGAGTGAGGGGACTATGGAGCGTGAGATTGGTCGGAGAATCGGAGCAGCGGGGGCGGTATTGAATTCGCTTTACCGCACCGTTGTGACGAAAAGAGAGCTGAGCCGGAAGGCAAAGCTCTCGATCTACCGGTCAATCTTCGTTCCTACTCTCACCTATGGTCATGAGGGTTGGGTCATGACCGAAAGAACGAGATCGCGGGTACAAGCGGCCGAAATGGGTTTCCTCAGGAGGGTGGCTGGCGTCTCCCTTAGAGATAGGGTGAGAAGCTCAGTCAT
>CAKAKR010059952.1:86383-97941 GCA_916700685.1 Adelosebastes latens
GGTGTCGGCCACTTGGAACCAGTTTGTTCAGAACAGCATAGCCTGCTATAATCCCGGTGCCAACATCGCTGTAGATGAACAGCTGTTCCCCACCAAGGACCGATGCAGGTTCACTCAGTACATGGGGAATAAGCCTGATAAATTCAGCATCCAGTTTTGGCTGGCTTGAAGATGTCCAGTCAAAATACATGCTGAACGGGGCTCCGTATCTGGGAAAGAAGGAGACGCGGAGTAGAGGTCAGCATATGGGAGAAAATGTGGTGCTGAAACTAGCAGAGCCATTCCTGGGAAAGGAAAGAAATATTACAACCGACAATTTCTTCACCTCTCTCAAACTGGCCACCACCTTACAGGCCAAAAAGACCCTCGGTCTTGCTAAATGCAAGTTGCCCCTCTCTGCAAAAGAGCAAGCGGAGCTGTTCAACGCGGAGTGGATGTCTTAGATCAGATGGCAAGAAGGGCATACTCTGTGAAAGACGGCACAGGTAGATGGCCAGTGTCTGTCTTCTATAACATCCTCGACCCGGCTGGGATCAATGCCCACATCCTCTTCAAGGAGTGCACCGGCAGCAAAATGCCCCGGAGGAACTGGCAGAGGAGCTGAGAGCGGAGTTCATGGAGGGAAAAAGGGCAGCATGGCAGTTGGCACAAGGTCCCGGTCAGCAGCAGAAGCAAACACAGAAGACGCAGCAGACACCGAAACGGAGGCAGTGCCAGGTTCGGAGAAGCTGCAGACAGAATAAAACCCACGACACCTGCTGCAAATGCCAAAAACCCATGTGTGGAAATTGTGTGAGGAGAAGAGAGGTGACTTGCTTTGACTGTGAAGCTTAAATAGCCAAGCATGCTATTGATGTAATTAGTTAATATAAAATTTGGCTCTTTCTTTTGTTTTAGATCAGCTCGTTTCCAGCTTTTTAGATTATTTTCTGTGTCATAAATATGCTACAATGTAATATATGTTAAAATAAAATGTTTCATAATCAATTTGTATTAGATATTATATAATTTTTTCATTATCATTATTATTTTATTGTTCCGAGTTATGTTGAATGCATTTCTTTACAGAAAAATACAGGTGTGAATATATGCAATAATTACAGTTTACTATATGTGATGATATGAATATTGATAAAGGTATAATTCAACTTGTTCAAAAGTATATTTTCGTGTTATTTCGCTTTTTAAAATATATTCTAACACAAATGTATTAATCTCTCAATTTGGTATTTATCGAGAGATTATAGAGTTTTGAATCTAGCAGACAAAATGACCGCTTACTGCAATTCTAGTAGTTATGGAATTCTGGCACAATAAACTCCAGTAATCTTCTCCAAATGTGTCAATATCTAGAAACAAAAATAGGGCAGTTTGCTGCAGTAGAATTACGAAATCAATGCTTGATTTTAGAAAATTTGTGAAAAAACATTGATTTATACTGAAAACAGGTAAACAGTCACCCTGTTGGTACATTTGCTTGGTAAAAAAGAGTTTCAATAAGATTGCAGCATAGAATGCTGATGTCTGTTTGTCTTAAATGTTATAGCTGTATTGTTGATGTTAGTTTACACAGTAAGAAGCATTGTCAGCCTGGACTCCATGTCTACACACTCACTTCCTGTTCTGTCTTCAGGCCCAAAACAAATTGCCTTCTTTTCAGGGATGTGGAGGGTATTGGGGATAAGGGCGCGGATCACAATGTGTTGCGATGTGTAATGAGTTACATGTTCATGAAATCATAAACAGGATATGGGGCTGCCTGAAGCTCAGAAATCCTCCCTGATGCTCAGAGCTACACTTTAAAGCCTCATAGACGCAGGATGAATTTCTGCCTCTCATCATCAGTGAAGTCAGCGACACATTGATGTTTTCCATTTTCCGTGTGCTTGCATGTCTTCATTTTCCTCTTCTCCTTCTTCATGCCTCAAGCTCTCCTCGCTGTTTTGATTTGAAGCTGAGTAGGTCTCAGCTACAGACGCCATCTCAGAGGAGGCCGGTCCATAGAGGCAGGAGAGGTTGCTCCTCCTCTTTACCAATCAACAGTACACATTTTTTAGACTTACGTTTCCCTTTTCTATCGAGCAGTAGCTAGCTACTCGTGTTAGCCAACGCAACCGTTAGCGTTGGTACTTTATAATAGCCATAATGCACTTAAAGGGACTGTTTGTAAGAATCAGAAATTGCTTGTTAACAGCGACACCTGTGGCCGTTAAGTCAACGAAAGTCAGCGTCCTGTTGCTCGCGCTCGCGCTCGCTCTACATAGACGTGAACGAGCATCGCTTAAAACAGTGAGGCGACACACGTCAGCTAAAACCACAATATCACTCTATATTTCAGCTGCTTGGCAGTAATGTTAGCTGACCAGACGAAGGTCTCTCCATGAATCACTGCTGATCCTAGTGTTGGCTTTCCTGCCTCAGCCTCGCGACCGCGGCCGGAGGGAACAGGGGAGACACCAGAGTTTTGGTCGGAGACGATAACGTTACTCGCTGCGGAGCCCCGTCACTTCACAAGACACGGGAAACCTCTGTTGGTCTGGAGGAGCTGCAGCATTTATTTCTGCACAAACGTCCACTGTACATTCACTAGATATTCTCAGAGCTAAACTAACTCTTCTGAAGTGTGTAGTGTGCGCGCATGCATGTCTAGAGGTGGAGCGAGCTGAGTGAGAACGAGTGCGGTGAGTGGAGGCAGGCAGGCAGCGGAGTAGAGGAGCAGAGTACAGCAGAGACTCCGGCCCTGGAGACCCAAGCTACGGTCTCACCCACGTCCTCTGACCGCGGCCAACAATGTTTACAAGACGGGCTTCACTAGATAGAACTTTGCGGTTTTGGTGCTTCTGTGTAGTTTGTGTTGGCGTCTGAGTCTAAACAGCGTAGCCTCACGCGAGCGCGCATCGGACACCGACCCGGATTGATTTATACATGTAAGAAGTTACAAACAGTCCCTTTAACAAACAATGAAATGCTAATTAACATGTACTAATTATCAGTAATGCTATGATTTCTGTTATTTTATCATTAGTTTGTAAAATGACAAAATTTGTATATAAATGATATGTACATTATTTGATTATAGATGTTTTACAAACAATTTCCTAAAGGATTTCAAATAATTCTGTAATCTTTACCAAATATTTTAAATAGCATGTAAAATGTCATAATGTGTGCATCAATAAACTGTTAATATAGCATAAATTATATCATTACTAATAATTAGTAAATATTATTAATTACCATTTCCTTGTTTGTTAGCAGTAAGATAAATATTAGCTTAACTTTAATTAACTATCATGTTTGATATTGATTCTCTCATCTGATTTAAGGAGACTGCAGCATATGAATCACACCTGAAAGGAACAAAGTGTGGAAGTAGTGAGCCCACACATTGAAAAAATACACACAGGGATGAAAAATGACACTTCCTCCCTACTTCCTTCTGCAGCCACAGTTTCATGTTTGTCTGCATGAAAAGATTTCCTTTCCCACTTTCCAACAGCTTAGCAAATAATCGTTCAAACACCAGAGAATGTACTACTGATACACAAAAAAGGATCTTAGCTGTGTCATTGGATGTACAACATGCCAGCGAAAAAAACAGAGAGGAGACATTTCAGATGAAAGGTAGCTTTTATATATTGCCAGAGGCACCTTGCTACATGCTGCGCTGCTCTGTCAACACTCCAGTCTTGAAGTCAGACTGCAGAAATTTACTGGCTGGAAAAGAGAGAGAAAAAACGGAGCAAGACGAGCAGGTGCATCTGAAAATCAGATGCAGCATGTCACAACGTCTACCTGAGTCCTGCTTATCCCGACTGCCTCTCTGTCCCTCCCTTCCAACAAGTTCTCATCCCAACTCATCAAAAACTGACGCTTTGTCAAATCCCATGGCGTCACTTTTCGCTCGCAGTAAACACGGGCTAAATGTTTTTTTTTGTTTCTTTTCCAACAATAATTTTTTATGCTTTTAAACACAAACAAAGACCAAACCAACAATACACCAACACACAGTGGCCACAAGAACTAAATCAGACTTAGATCCCTGACACATGATATACATATCATTTAATATACTCAAAGAGATGATTGTACACAATCACTTCAATATGTAGTGTAAAATGTCATAGCATCTATGTATATATGTGTATAAGGATGACGCCCGGGACACACAGGGAATGTCAGGAGCGCGTGGCGGCTGCGTGATTCACGCATCAGGTGTTCACACCAGCTGCGTTTCTGCTGCTGCAGCTGCTGCTGTCAGCTCTTTCTTTCTACATATAGTTTGCCATTTAATGGCCATTCCATTTCATTATAAATGTCATTTATATTTATTTTAGACAGAGAAAGGTTAAGAAACGTGTAGTTATTTGTAAATAATAGTAATAATCGACAATTAAAACTCCGTACTATATTCATTCATGGAGCTCTCCAAGTCACTCCATGTTCTAGAACACTGTCCGGCACGTATTTTAGAATAAAAGCCTTGTGTTAACAAATGAAGGAATTCTGTCCACAAATAAAACGCTTGAGGGCTTTTATTTTGAAATGAAAGCATGAAGTGTTGATTTAAACCCTGTACTTTATTCATTCATGGAGCTCCCCAAGTAACTGCATGTACCACATCACTGTCCTGCACATATTTCAGAATAAAAGCCTTGTGTTAACAAATGAAGGTATTGAAGGTACAGAAAAAACGCTTGACTGCTTTTATTTTATTTATTTTTTCATCTCCGTAACATATTCTACAGATAGACATCAAAACTGTAGTAGTGTTGCTGGTATGATGTCAATATACTGTCAATAGATCACCTTCACTGTCCGTGACATATTCTACAGATGTCTAGACAGTGAAACTGTTACAGGAATAAACAAATCTCAATACAGCCCGGTGCAGTGTCGGTGCTGGAGCTGAGGGGAGAGCGGCCGGTGCTGGTGGACGGTGCAAAATGTCCAGAAACTGCATTTCAAATGGCGGACCTCGGCAACATGTCTCTCCGTCCTCCGGTGCACTGTGGCTGGCGTGTCGGTGCGGCTCCTCGGTGCAGCAGCATCCAGACGGCCGCCTCGCCAGGTGGAGATGGTAAATTCAATTCAATTTATTTTTATATAGTGTCAAATCATAACAGAAGTTATCTCAAGACGCTTTTCAGATAGAGCGGGTCTAGACCGTGCTCTATAATTTAGAGAACCACCAAGAGATGGGGGATTTCTCCCCCATGAGTGACAGTGGCAAGAAAAAACTCCCCTTTATTGGGTAGAAACCTCGGGCAGAACCCAGCTCTGGGTAGGCGGCCATCTGCCTCGACCGGTTGGGTTTTGAGTGAGAGATAGAAATATAATTACTACTAATAATATAAGAAAGGCTTATAATAATGATGATAGTAGTGGGTGTCAAGCAGGCAGCAGACGCAACCACGATCCAGGTGTAACACTGACCCATGGATACCTGTGAGACGAGAAAGCACAATGACTCCGGGGAAGAAATCAAGTTAGTAACATGCATGAATGGGACATGAATGCATCCAGATACAGAGAAGGAGGAGAGAGGAGCTCAGTGTGTCATAGGAAGTCCCCCGGCAGTCTAGGCCTATAGCAGCAGAACTAGGGGCTGGTCCAAGGCAGCCTGAGCCAGCCTTGGGCCAGCCCTAACTATAAGCGTTATCATAGAGGAAAGTTAATGAAGTGACTTATGCCATTCAGTGCCTTCTAATCTACCGCCAAAACGCCTCCTAGTGTCTTCCAAGCTTTGACTGGTGGCTACCCGGATTGGCAGACAATCTCACCATTAATCCAGCCTCCTCTGCATCCCTGCCAGCACGCAACAAACCTGATTCCGGGCCTGCTAGCCTCCAGTCTGCACCCCGGCCTGCCTCCTGCCCTGATCCTGTCATTGGCCTCCCGCTCTGGTATCTTGTCTAGTACCTGCCTCGACCTGCAGCCTTGAGATAACTTCTGTTATGATTAAGCACTATATAAAAATTAATTTAATAGAATTGAATTGAATATTTTTTCGCCGGCCGCCTTTCCCGACCTTCCACCTCCTGCTTGCCCTCCAGAGCGACTCCGCCTCCTGGCTGCCCTCCAGAGCGGCTAGGCTCCAGGCCACCCGCCTGATCTTTCCTGCCCTGCCGATCTCCGTTGTCAAGGCCACCCATCTCTTTGGTTCCCCTCCGTATCCGCCTCGCAGCAGGGATAAATAAAATAAATAAAACATGTTGCTGGTGTCAGCATAAATGTGAATGTGTCACTGCTGTGGTCTCACCCTCCCCCTGATGCCTGCGTCTTAGGATGTGTTAAATTAATTTGTCAGGCAACACTTTGGAATGCAGCTTCATATAAAAACAAGATTTAAAATGACTGTGACATGCACGTCAGTCAAAGGAAAAGGCACCGCTTAGAAAGAATATTGGGTAAAATATTTCCTTTAAGTGACACCAAGCAGTGCCACCAAAACAGGGCAAAAGTGAGCATGGCTCACATACCCCCGCTTACTGTTTGACCCCTACTAAAGTAGGGCCAAAGGTTTTGCCCTTTTGGAACTAATGGAACGAGTTCTACTCCGGAAACGAAATTGAAGTGGAAAAAAATCTCAGTTTTTGACCAAAATTTTTAAAAAATGTGGGCACCCTGGACCTCCAATTCCCCAAAGGCACAACTAAACCACACTGTCAACCATCATACCAAATTTGATGTTCCTAAGTTAAATAGTTTCAGAGTTCTGCTCCGGAAACGAAAGTGTGACACGTGAACGGAGGGACGGAAGGCTACGCGGAACGCTATATACCCCCGACTACGTTGCCATGGGGCTACAAAAACCATCACTTAAGTGACCAACAGTGTCAAATAAGTAACATTATCATCATTAAGTACCAGGCAAAAATACATAAAGGTAGTTAATCAGTGAAAGGAAAGCCTGGCTGGCAAGCAGGTTTTCAAGCATCTTTCATTTAAAGCACGCCGTACAGGCACACTGGTGCCACAGACAGGAATCAGCAGGACCAAATTTACTTTAACAAACTTGGCAGTTTTTGGCAGTCACAGTTGCTCTCTTGATGTCAATAAGCAGACATCAAGATCAATACAGAGTGTACATTTCTCTGTGCCAGATAAACTTCTTCAGAGCCCTTCAGGAGTTCTGTTGGAGGTATCAGCTGGTAGGCTGCTGACACATTATCTGCTGTGAGTCTTTGAGTAGGAAAAAGCTTCAGCTCACTGTAGAAAACAGATGTTACAATGATATTGCACAGGATCATTTTTCTCTATACCATATGGAATATAACTTAGTATATTCTTTATAGTAGAACCGTAGTCCCACTAAAAAGCAAGGTAACAGTGAATCTGACCATGATTATGTCACTTCTCCGCCCCCAGGCTTACTGTGATAAAAGCTGAATAACTAAGTTACTATTTAAAAAATGACCCAACATTAAATATATAAACATACTCCAAATTAAATGACAAAATAAGTTGTTTCTAACTGCCCTCCAGAACGGCACATTATAGAATGACATTGTTTGTCATTTGTTTTGTCAAGTAAATTAGTTTTTTGATGTGTCAATGCTATGGTTAAGGTTTAATTTTAAAAATTAAATTAAATTAATTAAAAACATCACTTTGTTAAATTTCAGGAAAGAGCATGGTTTGATTTAAATTAAGGACTTAGTTACATTTAGAAAAAAAAAATCTTTATTGGGATTAAAAGGACTACTTCATTATGGTAAGGGGCCCTTCATCATCATAATTACAATAATAACCACATGGTTATAGCTGGGGAATGGCATGGTTTAATCAAACAATGTTCCAGGAAATAAACAGCGGCCTGTTTCTATTTACCAGCCGACAGTCGACATTCCTGAGACAAATCCTATGTCCTATGTTTTTATAAAGGAGGGGAAGGGGAGTTTTGATCGGGTGGAGGTGGAGGCAACCAAGGAGTCAGACACAATAAGGGTTTACTACGAGAATAATTTATTACAATATAGGAATTAAAATACAATGCACTAAAAAGATTCAAAAATGCAAGCAACGTGATCATAAACCAACAACAAGTAAAAAGTAACCTTAAAAGATGTAGAAAATGTCCTAAAATGTCCTTGGACCTGACAAGGTTAAAGGGATAGTTTGGGTGTTTTGAAGTGGGGTTGTATGAGGTACTTATCCATAGTAGGTGGATTACTTGCGCCCCGTCCACACATGGAACGTTATCAGTGCGTGGCAGCTGCGGAACCTGTTGTTTTTTATTTCGATGTCCATGTTAACAGGTTAGAGCAGCCACACTGCTGGCGTGTCAGCTGCGTCTAGAGATTCGAGGTCTCGCCTATTTTTACCACGGGCCGCGTTCACAGCAACAACAGAGAATGAAAGTGATCTTTTGACAGTATTTTGACATCATACCAGCAACATTACTACAGTTTCAATGTCTGTATCTGTAGAATATGTCACAGACATGAAAAGAAATAAAGATTTATTTTTAAATCAACACTTCCTGCTTTCATTTCAAAATAAAAGCCCTCAAGAGTTTTTTTTTTCTGTGGACAGAATTCCTTCATTTGTTAACATGAGGCTTTTATCCTGAAATATTTGTAGGACAGTGTTGTACGAAATGCAGTGACTTGCAGAGCTCTATGAATGAATACGTTTTAATTGTGGATTATTACTATTATTTACAAATGAGCACTCGGTCCTTAACCTTTTTCTGTCTAAAATAAATATAAATGACATTTATAATGGGAAGGGGATGGGGTTGGCAGAGAAACATCTGACAGCCACCTAAAAGAAAGGCTCACCTAAAAAAAATTATATCCTTTTAAGTGTACGATATATTTTGAATATTTCCCCTATTTATCCGACATAGAAGAGCGTATGTGACGGAAATGGATCGGATCCGATTATACTAATTTTTTTCCCCTGATATCCGATCCAGTGATTTTGGCCAGTATCCGTCCGATACCGACACCGAGTATCAGATCAGCGCATCCCTAGTATATAAAGTACTGGTATTTAAAATTAGCCCCACGTGTACCATCTGCATCATTAAAGTGATCCTTACACACTGATGCATCAATAATTATAATACTATATATAATATTCTACATAATATTATTAGTCAGTAATTATTTTGATAGTCTTTTGGGGGTTTTTTTAATGCCAAATTTCTCGAGTTCCAACTTTGCACATATTTTCTGTTTGTGAAAATCAATCATCTGCTCCAGTCCCTTTTTTCCTTGAAAACAGGTTGTCTGTTAGTGGCTTGTCCATACATCTCATCCTCTACCCTAAGAGGTTTTAGGTGTGTGGAATCAGGGCTGGTGATGTTTGGATGAGGGTACTGCTCCTTTTTCCGTCTGTCACAGACTTCCAAGTAGAAACCTCAAGACTCTTTTTGCTTAACACCACCTGACAAGTCAGTTGACATCGAGAGAGTTCCCTTAATATATTCTTAAACCTTTTGGAATCGTTTTTTTTTTTTCCTGCCCCCAAATCTCATGAATAAAGCATAGGGCTCACTCAGCAACTGAGGGTGGAGGCGGTGGCCAGGTCCCATCCATCACTGTCAACTTACACACACATGCACACACACCAGGCTTGTCATTAGCATGCGAGGTGATAGCAATGTGGATAAGGGGGATATGAGAAGGTACCTTACTCCAGCTCGTTCTCATTCCCAGGGCGTGAATTACTGACGCTTTGTCACATTGGCGTGATACCGCACAAGGCACGATTTAGCGGCGGTATGAAACGCAGTGGCTTTCAATGAACTACGATGTAAACCCATTTCACTTTCACGTTACAATCAGCTGATCGTTCGTGTCCCGTGTTCATGTCAAGTCACATTTCACTGTACAAACGTAGTAATTTTAAGCCCAACCATGTTGCTTTTTCTAAATATATCTAAGTGGATTTGTTGCCTAATGCTATGCAAGTGATTTTGTTAAATTCACAACGTTGAGCACGAAAAGTGACGCCAAGGGGTCTGACGGCCAGGACAGACAAGGCGCGTGAGCAGTAGGCTACGTGACGGCTGCCTCGCTGAAGTGCTGTGTCTCTCACCCGTGTGGTGTCCACACTGCAGCATTTCTAGTGCTGAGCTGCTACCGCCAGCTCATAATGGCCATTTCATTTCATTATATATGTCATTTATTTTAGATAGAAAACAAGTTAAAGGTACTGTTTGTAACTTCTTACACGTATAAATCATTGCGGGTCGGTGTCCTATGCGTGCTCGCGTGTGGCTACGCTGTTCAGACAAGACTCCAACACAAACTACACGGAAGCACCAAAACCACAAAGTTCTATCTAGTGAAGCCCGTCTGTTAAACTGTGTTGGCCGCGGTCGGAGGACGCGGGGGAGACCGTAGCTTTGGTCTCCAGGGCGGGAGTCTCTGCTGTACTCTGCTCCTCTGCCTGCCTGTCTGCCATCACTCACACACCAAGCTCATTCTTGCTCTTTCGCTCCACTCTCACGTCACATATCTAGTGAATGTACAGTGGACGTTTGTGCAGGAATAAATGTTGCAGTTCCTCCAGACCAACAGAGGTTTCTTGTGTCTTGTGAAGTGACGGGGCTCGGCAGCGAGAAATGTTATCGTCTCCAACCAAAACTCCGGTGTCTCCCCTGTTCCTTCTGACCGCGGTCAGGAGGCTGAAGCAGGAAAAGCCAACACTAGGATCACCACTGATTCATGGAGAGACCTTCGTCTGGTCAGCTTACATTACTGCCAAGCAGGTGAAATATAGAGTGATATTGTGGTTTTAGCTGACGTGTGTTGCTTCACTGTTTTGAACGATGCTCGTTCATGTCTATGTAGAGCGAGCACAAGCACGAGCGAGAGTTGACTTCGTTGACTTAACGGCCACAGGTGTCCCTGTTAACAAGCAATTTCTGATTCTTACAAACATTCCCTTTAAAAAGCTTGTGCTCATTTGTAAATAATAGAAATAATCCACAATTAAAACCCTGTACTTTATTTATTCATAGAGCCGAGCAAGTCACTGCATTTTCCACAACAGGGGTCCTGTTAATATTTCATAACAAAAGCCTTGTGTTGACAAATAAAGGAATTCTGTCCACAGAACAAAAGGATTGAGGGCTTTTATTTTGATGACATATTTTTATTATGTGACATATTACACAGATATAGAAATTGAAACTGTAGTAATGTTGCTGGTATGATGCCAATATACTGTCAAAAGATAAATTTCACTGTCTGTTGTTGCTGTGAACCGCGCACGGCCAGCGGTAAAATAGGTAAAACCTCGAATCTCTGTGTGGCTGCTCTAACCTGTCAACACGGACATCGAAATGAAAAAGAACAGGTTTAGCAGCCGCAATGCGCTGCTGACGTTCCCTGTGTGGCCCGGCCGATATAAAGCGTCAGTATGTGACGAGTTTGGGATCGGAACATGTTGCTCTCTCTCAGGGAGGACGGAGAGGGTGCATTTAGTTAGAAAATATCTCGAGAAATCATTTGGAATCAGATGAGCCACCCCAAAGGCTGCAGGCACCATCTCTGCAGGGCTGACACTGAAAAAAAAAAACAGATTTAACACTGAGCTGT